>OX374644.1:10757500-10777984 GCA_947347705.1 Nymphula nitidulata
CGTCAAGACCTGCGTGAGGATGCTACGTGGTTTTATCTTATTGATGATTCTGTATGCCTGGACTGCGTCTGGGAAGAACAGTTTCGTCACAGAGGCGGTGGTGCCTTCCCCGTACCTTTTTGCCCATCTCTCCAGTGTTTCCTTTCGTATGTCTCTTTTTGCGTAGGAGATGGGGCATCTGTCGTAGTCCACCTTCTTCTTCGACGACGCCGCTGCTTCCTTTGCTAGGTGGTCCGCGCGCTCGTTGCCCGTCAAACCAGCGTGTGCCTTGATCCAGTACAAGGAGATTTCTTTGCCCTGGGTCAAGGCCCGCCTAAGGTTTTCTCGGGTTTCGAGCGCTAAGCGGTGACAGGAGCCCTGGTTCGCAATGGTTTCAAGGGCTGACCTTGAGTCACTGAAGATACCAAAGCTCCTCTCGCCCCTTTTAAGGATCACTTCCGTGGCCCGACTTATCGCGAGAAGCTCGGCTTGATAGACGGTGCAGTAGTCGGCCAGTCCGAGTTTGACGGCCCTTATTTCGGCGCCTTCTTTCCATATGGAGAGAGAGGCACCGACCAAGCCATCAATCTTACTGCCGTCGGTGTAGATTTGCACCTGCTGCGCCGTATGTCTATCCACGTCCTCCTGATTTTTCAGTTCGATGAAACTTGTTGCGGTAAGCCGGGGCGGGTAGGGGTGCTCTCTGTAGTCCACCGCCACGTCGATTTCCCTGTCACTTGGTAGTGTAGTGCATTCTCCCCTTCTGGCTTTGTACAGGGCAGCTGCCTCCTGTATTCTGAGGTCTAGGGGAAGGATTCCGGCCAGTAGAAGTGCTGAGTTCAGGGATACTGTGCGGTAGGCCCCGCAGAGTTTTTGGGCGAAGCCACGCTGGACCGCTGCCAGCTCCCTCCGCGTTCCGAGTTTCTCCGAGGCTTCCGCCCATGCTGCCGCCGCGTACGTGATCACGGGTTCCACTGCTGCCATGTAGATAGATCTCGTGACCTCCGGATGGAGTCCCCAGCTGACCTTCGCCGCTCGGTTTAGCTGCTTATATATGTTGAGGGCTTTCCGACACACGTTAGTCACGTGCTTGTTAAAAGTCAATTTGTGGTCGATGGTTACCCCCAATAACTTCATTTCACGCAGGTTTTCAACGCTGCGCCCGCCCATGCTTATGAGTGGTTCGTCATATTTTAGTTTATTTGTTAAGGTCATAGCTCCCGTTTTATGAGGGGCAAAGCGTAGCTTATTTTGGTTACCCCACTCCCAAACATAGGCGAGCGCTGCGCTGGCCTGTCTTCCAATTTCTGCACCAGTGTTGCCTTCAAAGGCCAGTATGATGTCGTCGGCGAAGGCCTGACAGTGGTATCCTTTGACATTTAGCTCTTTGAGTAGTGGGTCAATCAGCAGGTTCCAGAGTATGGGTCCGCCGATCGATCCCTGTACGCATCCTTTTTCTGTTTTCCTGTAAGCCTCGTTGTTCGCGTATCGCAGACTTATATCCCTGTCGCTCATGTAGCTATCGAATACTCTCCTGAGTGTTATGGGGCATCCACTTTCCGCCAGCCTTACTTTTATGGCAGGCCACCAGGCGCTATCGAAGGCTCCCTCTATGTCCAGAGATACCAGGGTAATTATTTTCCTAGATTTAATAACCTCCCTAGTATGTCTTATTAGGGCATAGAGGGAGTCCTCGGTGCTCCTTTGTGGCATGAAGCCGTATTGTCCTTGGTATATTTTAGGGACGATATGGTATTTCACCCTCTCGATGAGTGCCTTCTCGTAGATTTTGCCCAGCACGGGGAGGAGGCCAATGGGTCGGTAAGACTTGGGATCCGTGTAGTCCCCTCTGGCCGGTTTTCGCAGTACCACCACAGTCGCCCGCTTCCAGATTCTTGGGAAGTGGCCCAGCTTTAGGCACTTGTTTATAAGCGCTAGATAGATGTTTACGTTTGCGTCTATGGCGGCCCCGCAAATGTCGGCCGTGAGGCCATCGGATCCCGGAGCCTTTTTTACGTTGAAACTTCTTGTGACCTTGTTTATTTCTTCTATTGTAAACAAGGGTTCATGATCATCATGTTCCCCTGTGTTTACGAGGTTGGCCTTTTCCCTTATCCTTGCCTGGTCATCCGTGTCTGCACTCATGTCATCCCTTGGGTAGAATACCTCCGCCAACCAATCCGCCGACTGTTGCTCATTTAGCATGGTGTTATTGCGTTTCAGGGGCATGTCTTCTCGTCTCTGTTCTGTTCTCTTTATCACTCTGTAGATCCCCTCCCATACCGTCTCTTTCTCTTGTTTTTGGCAGAATTCCTTCCAGCTTTCGATTTGTCTATTTTTTACCTCGCTTTCATAACTCTCTTTTGCTTGCAGGTACTCTTCCACCACCGAGGCTCTCCGCACCGGAGCGGCGCATCGTACCCTCCTCTTTTTGGTTGCCACCATCTTCTTTAACTCTGTGAGTCTTTCTGACCACCACGCCACTGTCACCTTTTGTCTGTTTTTCTTTTTTGGTATTTTTGCGTTACATGTTTCTGTTATTATCTTTGTGTACTGTTCCACTAGCTTGTCTAATGTCGGTGTGTCTTTTATATTGTCTATTGTGATTGTGTCTAGTCTACTGGTTTCTATGAGTTGGTTGAATTTCAGTTGGAATTCATACCAGTCCATATTTTTTGTGTTGTATATTCTTGTTGTCCTTTGTATTTTATGTTCTAATTTTTGCATTTTTATTGTGAAGGCGATGGCGTTGTGGTCCGAATTTATAAGCTCCCTGTCAACCCTCCAGTTGGCAACTTTATCGAGGAGGTCTGCAGAGCACACTGTTACGTCAACTATGCTGCTGTATATTTGTCCGTTGCGTATTACCTCGAAGGTGGGCGTCTCTCCTGCGTTTAGTACCTGCAAGTCTGTTTCGTTGATCATGTCTATTAGGCATTCTCCTCTCACGTCCGTTTTCTTGCTGCCCCACCAGATGCTCTTTGCATTGACGTCCCCTCCCATTACAATGCTTTCTTTGCCTATCTTATCTACTATTTTATTGAGCGCTTGTATATAGGTCTCTATGGGGGAGTTTGGCTCGAAGTAAACGGAAATAAATTTCACCCATCGATTTCCAGTCCGGATCCTTACGACGACGATGTTGTTGGTCGTAAGTTCTGGGTACTGCTGTATCTCCAGGTCCGAGTCGAAAACCAGGATAGCGGCCTTGACTGTACCCTCTTCCTGATTAGAGCTCTGGTACGTTCTTACGCCGCGATGTTCTTTTAGTTTCGAGCCACTGCCTACATAGGGTTCCTGTATTAGGGCCAAAGTCGTCTTTTTTGTACCCGCTACCACTAGGAGCTCGTTTAAGGCATCTTTTTTCCTTTGCAGGTTGATTTGAATGACGGTGTGTGCCATGCACTTGTTGGTGTTTTTGTTTGCTCCCGTCTCTGCTGCGGCGCCCTTAGCAGTACGCTACTCGGGCCCTGGCTATCTCATCCCATTTGGATCTTACTGCACATTTGTTATCGAAGGCATTATGCCTTGTATCCGCGTATTTTTGCTTTTCGCAGTTTATGCAGTTCGGTGGGGCACCTTCCTTAGCCAGCGTGCACTGCGCCCTCATATGGGCGCCGCCGCAGTGGCTGCAACTCTCTTTTTCTTCCTTGCAGAATCTTTTGGAGTGTCCGTAGCCCAGGCACATGGAGCACTGCACCAGCGGGGACTGGTCGTCTACTCTGATGTTTTGCAGATCTATCCTCACTCTTCCTAGTCCCATTGCTCTCCTCCATAGTGCTGGGGCCACCGCCATGACCACATGGCTAGTTAGTTCGTTTCTAGCCTTCCTTTCATACCTCACTTCCATTCTTGAGTCTTCGTCGTCGAGGCCCTCAAAAAGAGGCCCATTCTGGTTCTTCAGTGCTGCGTAGATATCCTCACGTGTATTTTTCTTGAGGACATCTTTTAAAACAATCAGCGGGTCCTTATTCTTGACCTCCTCGACGACGAGTCCGTTCCCTTCTGTTTTCAATCTTTCATACATCCTACCTCTTACTTCTATGCTTTCGCAACTAACTATTATCTTTCTGTCCTTAACCTTCCTTATTTTTTCAACTTTCATACCTCCTTCTTTCATTTTCGCCGCTTTGCTGACCCTCTCTACTAGTTGTTCCGCCGTTTCCTGGTCATTCTCTCCTGTTATTATTATAGAGTGTAGAGTGGGTCGATCTATGAGGCTGGTTTTGTTGCCTCCTGCTGCTACTGCTGCGTAAGATCTACCGTATTGCTCCCATCCCTCCTTCACCTGCTTTCCTATTTCCTTTATGTTCCCATTTATTTCTTCATACATTTTGTCTAATTTGTTTATGTTGTTCATCTGTTTTCTGATTTCTTTCGCACTTTCATTCATCTCCTCACATCTTTTGCCAATTTCACCTACATGGCTTATCTGCTTTTCTAGCTCGTTTATATTGCCTTTCATTTCCTCGTTTACTTTTCCGAGCTTGTCCATACTTTTTACCTTTCCTTCTATGTGTTTTGTTGTTGTATTTATCTCTGTGAATGTGCTTTCCATTTTTCCTATTTTCTGGTTGAGTTTCTTCAGTTCTTCGGCAATTTCCTCTGTGTTGGTGTTGCTGGGTTTGTGCTTTGTTCCTCTCTCTCTCTTCATCATTTGGAGTTCTTCTTCTAGGGACTTTATCTGTTCGCGTAGTCTGACGCAGTCTTTGTCCGTCCTGTCTGTGCTTGGCTTCGCTTTATTTTCCCTGGCAATCTCCCTGGCAATCTCCATTTCGTGCGCTACCTCGGCCACTAGCGTGCAGAAATCTTTCATATTCTGCTTGAGTCCGTCTTTTATGTTGGTCTTTATATTTTTAGATTCGGCCAGGAGGCTCGCCGCCGATGTCTGGATGTTTTTGGCCTGCTGTTTATAATATTTCTCGTCTTTGGGAGCCGCCGCCTGGGCTGGTCCGTCATACTTTCCTATACTTCTCCTAACATTGGTATGTGTGGGGAGGTCCGTCAATTGTGGTGAACTGGTTGCTGGTATTGGGGTCCTTACAGTAGCCATTTTGTGTAGTGTGTGTATTGTATGAGTGCTCCTGTGTGTATCTGTTCGGTTTTTTGTGCTGTGAGTGTGTGTGTGCTCTTCTTGCTGTCGCAAGTTGGGCTGTCTGTCAATCCAGAGGTTAAGGTGGCTCTACCTGATAGAGTCTTTTTCAACCAATGGATTCACTCCAGCAGGACCGTTTGAGCAGTGTGTTTGTAAGGACCTAGTGTGACTGTTTTGATTGAGCTTTGGGTGTCGATTTGATTTATTATCTTAAGCCAATAGGGCCTCGTTTTAACAATACAATAGAATTATTTCCTGTAAAAGGGGTCAGAAGGACATGCACAATACAAAAATTTTCAGTTTGCCTGTATAGGGGGTCAATACTTAATACTATTTTGGGCCAAAAAAGCCAAGTACAGATTTTTATTGCCTATTTACCCTGTAAAGGGGGGTCCGCTTAAATCTAAGTGTGCGTATGTGGTGTGTGTAGAGCCGTATGTGTCAATCCTCTAGGGAGGGTGTTAGATACGACTCTGTGTGTGTTTTGTGGTGTGCAGTTGTGTATATAGAGTCGCGTTGGTCAAACCTGTAAAGAGGGTGTCAATGTCGACTCTATATTTGTTATGTAGTGCGTGTGTGTATGTGTAAGTGTATGTTTTATGACCCTGTATAGGGGAGTCTTACTATATCTAATTGCCTATCTAATTTTTAAAAATATATGCCACCCAAAAGGGGTCCGTTAAATTAGTGTAAGTATCTCAGTCTATTTGTAGGTCTTGTTTTAATTTGTGCTCTAGGTAGAGTCAACTGGCAGTTCGGTATCTTATATAAGACGCCTGTTGTCTATTTTTTCCAATTTGGAGTAGAAATGCCTAAAAAATGCCTAAATATGCCTTCGACTCTATGTAGAGCTTTCCCTCTACCCTAATGTGGTAGCCCTCACCTTGCCGAGCCCCCAGGAAAAAGTCCCGTCGTCGCAGGTCCCTTGGTTTCGGAGATATCGCAATCCGAATATTTCCAAGATGGCGGACAAAATGGCCGCCAGGAACTTCGGATCGATATATCTCCGGAACGAGCCGCCGTACGAAGGCGGGGTTTTCACTGGGGTAATGGGCTCCCCAGACTCTACCTCAGGGCTGAGTTTCAGGCTTCCGTGAGCCGCTCTATGTAGAGTCCCGCTAGGTATTGATTTAGGTAGAGCCCCGGTTGCCAAGGTCAGCAGTGAAAACCTCAGCCTCCCCGGACCAGTGGTTCCTGAGTTATTCCGCTTTCAATTTTAGGCAAGGTTGCAAAAGCAAGTTTGCCCAAAACCGCAAAGCTGGTTTACTCGGCTCCTATCGGTCGCAGAAGGCTGCGGTTTTCAACGCTGTGGTGTCGGTGGTGTTTGCTACCCTTTGGCTTGGGCAGTTTTGCCCAAAATTTTTGGGGTGGCAAATTGGGTCGCTAGGTGTCCCAAGTGATCCCCTGTACCTGGGGAAGTGTCCTCAAGAAAACCCCGTTGAAATCGGCCCGGTAGTTTGGGAGATAATCGAGTTTTTCCGGAAAACAAGATGGCGGCCAAGATGGCGGCGCTGTTTTTGAAGCTCTATATCTCCGGTCCCACCGGTCCGATTCCCTCGGTGTTTGGGCTTTTTGGAATTGCCCCGCCGCGTTCTACCTCGTGGTGTTTTTGGTTTTTGGATCCGAGGGGTCAAAATTACCCCAAAATTTTTATCACTTTGGTGAGTCGGGACAATCCAGACAAACCTTATACTGAAAACCGTTTTACGTTATCTACTATATTTTGGGACTTAGAGAATTTTTAAAAAATTTTTGAGTTTTTTAAAATTTTTCCAAAATCAAAAAATGAGGTGACACTGTGTACACAAGGGAAGCTTGTTATCTAGGGAACCCAACGTAGAAAACCCTGTCGAAATCCGCCCACTCTGGACGGAGTTACAGCCCTCCTAAAATTTTCAAGATGGCGGCCAATATGGCGGCCAAAACTTTGGTGGGCTGTATCTCCGGTTCTATTTCACTTTAAATGTCGGTGTTTGGGGTCTTTGCAATCGTCTCAGCCCCCTCTAGCTGATGGTGGGGTTAGTTTTGAAAAATGTGGGGTCCAAAAAGTCCCCAATTTTTTATATGCCAGGGGGGTAGGGGAGGTTTGCTTTCACCCCTTCACCTAAAACCGCGATCAGAAATATGGAGAATTTAACAAGTTATTGAATTTAGAAAATTTTTTGGATTTTTAACAATTTTGAAATTTGCGGAAAGGGGTAGTTTTTTCGATGGGGTTGTGTTGGGGTTTGGTACTCGGTAGTACTAAAGTACTACCGGTGAATCCGAAAATGGTGTTAGAATTTTGATCAGACCCTTATTTTCCGAGTTATAAGTAATTAATCACTTTTATCTAAATTTTGATTAACAAAATGTAAACAAAGACTTTGGGTAATTATTAAGGGTTAATATTGATGAATAATTGATTAATTTTTTATACAAAAGTTGTTGCGAATTTAATAAGCTATTGATTTAATACATAAAAATAAATTATTTTATAATACTGTCCGAGATAATCCAATTAATCACCGACCCAGTCGGTGGTTAAAAATTTTGTGAAATTTTGTGAATTTGGAAAATTGTTTCTGCCTATAACTCGGAAGATATCCAAGCGATTTCCCTGGAACTTTTTCTAATGTTATTTATTTTACAATTTATACAATTATGGATTTTAAAATTTTTCAAAACCCTTGTATTTAAAAAGCCGATTTTCGAAATTTAATTACGTAAATATAATTTAAAGTAGGGGTAGGGGGTTGAAACCTGGGGGGATCGAAACCTAGGCTCAAATCGGTGTGGACACTTTAGTGTCCGCACCTGACTCCGATTTTGGGGTTATTTTTGAGCTAGGGTGGCTCCTTCCCCTATTTTTCAGCCCCTAAAATTTTGAAAATATACACACAATTTTTAAAAACTTATATCTACTAAACTATTTGTTCAAAAATTAAAATTTTTTCACTGTTATGACCGGAAGGGTCCAAATTAATTTTTAAAAAGTAAACGCACTAGGGTTGTCACTGAGAATTTTTATCTAGGGTTGATCAAAAAGTAAATTTTTATTTTTGAACTTATTTATGCTATAACTTATTTTACACTTAACTTAAAATTCTGCTAAAAATTTTCTTATGTTCTGCTCGTCTTCCTCTCTCTCCCGGCGCCTTCCGCGTTTTCCTACGGGACCTCCTTCCTGGACCACGTGTCCACGTGGTTTTGTTTTCCCTGCTATTTTCTCCGCGGTTTCCCAGCGGAAAAATCCGGAAAAAATTTTGTGGTGTAGAGGGGACCGGGACGCACCCAAATGTAAATTTTTATTTGGGGGTCACCGATCTATATCCTGTGGCGTATGCGTTTTTATGTTTTATTTTGTTGCACTTTATAACCTAAAACGGTTTTTTGCACTTTCCCCTTATGGGGTATACACTTTTACACTTTTTTATTTTCCCACTTTTTTTCCGCACTTCTTTCCGCGTATTTTGGTGTATCGCACTATAGGTTTTCTATTGGTTTTGCACTTTTTATTATTTTTTGTACCGGAGCACTTTTCAATTTTCGTTTTTCGCGAATAACTTCCGTGTTTCCGGTCCGATTTTCAAACGGTTTTCACCAATAGGTGCAGCTCGTTTTTGCGCACGCGACGATACCAAATTTGGGAAGAAACGGTTTACTTTTACCACTTTTAAGATTTTTGAGGTCGGGAGCGTCACAGATTCGTGGCGTATGGCTCGGGGGGCACCGTGCGACTGGGTTAGGTTAGGTTAGGTTAGGTTAGGTTAGGTTAGGTTAGGTTAGGTTAGGTTAGGTTAGGTTAGGTTAGGTTAGGTTAGGTTAGGTTAGGTTAGGTTAGGTTAGGTTAGGTTAGGTTAGGTTAGGTTAGGTTAGGTTAGGTTAGGTTAGGTTAGGTTAGGTTAGGTTAGGTTAGGTTAGGTTAGGTTAGGTTAGGTTAGGTTAGGTTAGGTTAGGTTAGGTTAGGTTAGGTTAGGTTAGGTTAGGTTAGGTTAGGTTAGGTTAGGTTAGGTTAGGTTAGGTTAGGTTAGGTTAGGTTAGGTTAGGTTAGGTTAGGTTAGGTTAGGTTAGGTTAGGTTAGGTTAGGTTAGGTTAGGTTAGGTTAGGTTAGGTTAGGTTAGGTTAGGTTAGGTTAGGTTAGGTTAGGTTAGGTTAGGTTAGGTTAGGTTAGGTTAGGTTAGGTTAGGTTAGGTTAGGTTAGGTTAGGTTAGGTTAGGTTAGGTTAGGTTAGGTTAGGTTAGGTTAGGTTAGGTTAGGTTAGGTTAGGTTAGGTTAGGTTAGGTTAGGTTAGGTTAGGTTAGGTTAGGTTAGGTTAGGTTAGGTTAGGTTAGGTTAGGTTAGGTTAGGTTAGGTTAGGTTAGGTTAGGTTAGGTTAGGTTAGGTTAGGTTAGGTTAGGTTAGGTTAGGTTAGGTTAGGTTAGGTTAGGTTAGGTTAGGTTAGGTTAGGTTAGGTTAGGTTAGGTTAGGTTAGGTTAGGTTAGGTTAGGTTAGGTTAGGTTAGGTTAGGTTAGGTTAGGTTAGGTTAGGTTAGGTTAGGTTAGGTTAGGTTAGGTTAGGTTAGGTTAGGTTAGGTTAGGTTAGGTTAGGTTAGGTTAGGTTAGGTTAGGTTAGGTTAGGTTAGGTTAGGTTAGGTTAGGTTAGGTTAGGTTAGGTTAGGTTAGGTTAGGTTAGGTTAGGTTAGGTTAGGTTAGGTTAGGTTAGGTTAGGTTAGGTTAGGTTAGGTTAGGTTAGGTTAGGTTAGGTTAGGTTAGGTTAGGTTAGGTTAGGTTAGGTTAGGTTAGGTTAGGTTAGGTTAGGTTAGGTTAGGTTAGGTTAGGTTAGGTTAGGTTAGGTTAGGTTAGGTTAGGTTAGGTTAGGTTAGGTTAGGTTAGGTTAGGTTAGGTTAGGTTAGGTTAGGTTAGGTTAGGTTAGGTTAGGTTAGGTTAGGTTAGGTTAGGTTAGGTTAGGTTAGGTTAGGTTAGGTTAGGTTAGGTTAGGTTAGGTTAGGTTAGGTTAGGTTAGGTTAGGTTAGGTTAGGTTAGGTTAGGTTAGGTTAGGTTAGGTTAGGTTAGGTTAGGTTAGGTTAGGTTAGGTTAGGTTAGGTTAGGTTAGGTTAGGTTAGGTTAGGTTAGGTTAGGTTAGGTTAGGTTAGGTTAGGTTAGGTTAGGTTAGGTTAGGTTAGGTTAGGTTAGGTTAGGTTAGGTTAGGTTAGGTTAGGTTAGGTTAGGTTAGGTTAGGTTAGGTTAGGTTAGGTTAGGTTAGGTTAGGTTAGGTTAGGTTAGGTTAGGTTAGGTTAGGTTAGGTTAGGTTAGGTTAGGTTAGGTTAGGTTAGGTTAGGTTAGGTTAGGTTAGGTTAGGTTAGGTTAGGTTAGGTTAGGTTAGGTTAGGTTAGGTTAGGTTAGGTTAGGTTAGGTTAGGTTAGGTTAGGTTAGGTTAGGTTAGGTTAGGTTAGGTTAGGTTAGGTTAGGTTAGGTTAGGTTAGGTTAGGTTAGGTTAGGTTAGGTTAGGTTAGGTTAGGTTAGGTTAGGTTAGGTTAGGTTAGGTTAGGTTAGGTTAGGTTAGGTTAGGTTAGGTTAGGTTAGGTTAGGTTAGGTTAGGTTAGGTTAGGTTAGGTTAGGTTAGGTTAGGTTAGGTTAGGTTAGGTTAGGTTAGGTTAGGTTAGGTTAGGTTAGGTTAGGTTAGGTTAGGTTAGGTTAGGTTAGGTTAGGTTAGGTTAGGTTAGGTTAGGTTAGGTTAGGTTAGGTTAGGTTAGGTTAGGTTAGGTTAGGTTAGGTTAGGTTAGGTTAGGTTAGGTTAGGTTAGGTTAGGTTAGGTTAGGTTAGGTTAGGTTAGGTTAGGTTAGGTTAGGTTAGGTTAGGTTAGGTTAGGTTAGGTTAGGTTAGGTTAGGTTAGGTTAGGTTAGGTTAGGTTAGGTTAGGTTAGGTTAGGTTAGGTTAGGTTAGGTTAGGTTAGGTTAGGTTAGGTTAGGTTAGGTTAGGTTAGGTTAGGTTAGGTTAGGTTAGGTTAGGTTAGGTTAGGTTAGGTTAGGTTAGGTTAGGTTAGGTTAGGTTAGGTTAGGTTAGGTTAGGTTAGGTTAGGTTAGGTTAGGTTAGGTTAGGTTAGGTTAGGTTAGGTTAGGTTAGGTTAGGTTAGGTTAGGTTAGGTTAGGTTAGGTTAGGTTAGGTTAGGTTAGGTTAGGTTAGGTTAGGTTAGGTTAGGTTAGGTTAGGTTAGGTTAGGTTAGGTTAGGTTAGGTTAGGTTAGGTTAGGTTAGGTTAGGTTAGGTTAGGTTAGGTTAGGTTAGGTTAGGTTAGGTTAGGTTAGGTTAGGTTAGGTTAGGTTAGGTTAGGTTAGGTTAGGTTAGGTTAGGTTAGGTTAGGTTAGGTTAGGTTAGGTTAGGTTAGGTTAGGTTAGGTTAGGTTAGGTTAGGTTAGGTTAGGTTAGGTTAGGTTAGGTTAGGTTAGGTTAGGTTAGGTTAGGTTAGGTTAGGTTAGGTTAGGTTAGGTTAGGTTAGGTTAGGTTAGGTTAGGTTAGGTTAGGTTAGGTTAGGTTAGGTTAGGTTAGGTTAGGTTAGGTTAGGTTAGGTTAGGTTAGGTTAGGTTAGGTTAGGTTAGGTTAGGTTAGGTTAGGTTAGGTTAGGTTAGGTTAGGTTAGGTTAGGTTAGGTTAGGTTAGGTTAGGTTAGGTTAGGTTAGGTTAGGTTAGGTTAGGTTAGGTTAGGTTAGGTTAGGTTAGGTTAGGTTAGGTTAGGTTAGGTTAGGTTAGGTTAGGTTAGGTTAGGTTAGGTTAGGTTAGGTTAGGTTAGGTTAGGTTAGGTTAGGTTAGGTTAGGTTAGGTTAGGTTAGGTTAGGTTAGGTTAGGTTAGGTTAGGTTAGGTTAGGTTAGGTTAGGTTAGGTTAGGTTAGGTTAGGTTAGGTTAGGTTAGGTTAGGTTAGGTTAGGTTAGGTTAGGTTAGGTTAGGTTAGGTTAGGTTAGGTTAGGTTAGGTTAGGTTAGGTTAGGTTAGGTTAGGTTAGGTTAGGTTAGGTTAGGTTAGGTTAGGTTAGGTTAGGTTAGGTTAGGTTAGGTTAGGTTAGGTTAGGTTAGGTTAGGTTAGGTTAGGTTAGGTTAGGTTAGGTTAGGTTAGGTTAGGTTAGGTTAGGTTAGGTTAGGTTAGGTTAGGTTAGGTTAGGTTAGGTTAGGTTAGGTTAGGTTAGGTTAGGTTAGGTTAGGTTAGGTTAGGTTAGGTTAGGTTAGGTTAGGTTAGGTTAGGTTAGGTTAGGTTAGGTTAGGTTAGGTTAGGTTAGGTTAGGTTAGGTTAGGTTAGGTTAGGTTAGGTTAGGTTAGGTTAGGTTAGGTTAGGTTAGGTTAGGTTAGGTTAGGTTAGGTTAGGTTAGGTTAGGTTAGGTTAGGTTAGGTTAGGTTAGGTTAGGTTAGGTTAGGTTAGGTTAGGTTAGGTTAGGTTAGGTTAGGTTAGGTTAGGTTAGGTTAGGTTAGGTTAGGTTAGGTTAGGTTAGGTTAGGTTAGGTTAGGTTAGGTTAGGTTAGGTTAGGTTAGGTTAGGTTAGGTTAGGTTAGGTTAGGTTAGGTTAGGTTAGGTTAGGTTAGGTTAGGTTAGGTTAGGTTAGGTTAGGTTAGGTTAGGTTAGGTTAGGTTAGGTTAGGTTAGGTTAGGTTAGGTTAGGTTAGGTTAGGTTAGGTTAGGTTAGGTTAGGTTAGGTTAGGTTAGGTTAGGTTAGGTTAGGTTAGGTTAGGTTAGGTTAGGTTAGGTTAGGTTAGGTTAGGTTAGGTTAGGTTAGGTTAGGTTAGGTTAGGTTAGGTTAGGTTAGGTTAGGTTAGGTTAGGTTAGGTTAGGTTAGGTTAGGTTAGGTTAGGTTAGGTTAGGTTAGGTTAGGTTAGGTTAGGTTAGGTTAGGTTAGGTTAGGTTAGGTTAGGTTAGGTTAGGTTAGGTTAGGTTAGGTTAGGTTAGGTTAGGTTAGGTTAGGTTAGGTTAGGTTAGGTTAGGTTAGGTTAGGTTAGGTTAGGTTAGGTTAGGTTAGGTTAGGTTAGGTTAGGTTAGGTTAGGTTAGGTTAGGTTAGGTTAGGTTAGGTTAGGTTAGGTTAGGTTAGGTTAGGTTAGGTTAGGTTAGGTTAGGTTAGGTTAGGTTAGGTTAGGTTAGGTTAGGTTAGGTTAGGTTAGGTTAGGTTAGGTTAGGTTAGGTTAGGTTAGGTTAGGTTAGGTTAGGTTAGGTTAGGTTAGGTTAGGTTAGGTTAGGTTAGGTTAGGTTAGGTTAGGTTAGGTTAGGTTAGGTTAGGTTAGGTTAGGTTAGGTTAGGTTAGGTTAGGTTAGGTTAGGTTAGGTTAGGTTAGGTTAGGTTAGGTTAGGTTAGGTTAGGTTAGGTTAGGTTAGGTTAGGTTAGGTTAGGTTAGGTTAGGTTAGGTTAGGTTAGGTTAGGTTAGGTTAGGTTAGGTTAGGTTAGGTTAGGTTAGGTTAGGTTAGGTTAGGTTAGGTTAGGTTAGGTTAGGTTAGGTTAGGTTAGGTTAGGTTAGGTTAGGTTAGGTTAGGTTAGGTTAGGTTAGGTTAGGTTAGGTTAGGTTAGGTTAGGTTAGGTTAGGTTAGGTTAGGTTAGGTTAGGTTAGGTTAGGTTAGGTTAGGTTAGGTTAGGTTAGGTTAGGTTAGGTTAGGTTAGGTTAGGTTAGGTTAGGTTAGGTTAGGTTAGGTTAGGTTAGGTTAGGTTAGGTTAGGTTAGGTTAGGTTAGGTTAGGTTAGGTTAGGTTAGGTTAGGTTAGGTTAGGTTAGGTTAGGTTAGGTTAGGTTAGGTTAGGTTAGGTTAGGTTAGGTTAGGTTAGGTTAGGTTAGGTTAGGTTAGGTTAGGTTAGGTTAGGTTAGGTTAGGTTAGGTTAGGTTAGGTTAGGTTAGGTTAGGTTAGGTTAGGTTAGGTTAGGTTAGGTTAGGTTAGGTTAGGTTAGGTTAGGTTAGGTTAGGTTAGGTTAGGTTAGGTTAGGTTAGGTTAGGTTAGGTTAGGTTAGGTTAGGTTAGGTTAGGTTAGGTTAGGTTAGGTTAGGTTAGGTTAGGTTAGGTTAGGTTAGGTTAGGTTAGGTTAGGTTAGGTTAGGTTAGGTTAGGTTAGGTTAGGTTAGGTTAGGTTAGGTTAGGTTAGGTTAGGTTAGGTTAGGTTAGGTTAGGTTAGGTTAGGTTAGGTTAGGTTAGGTTAGGTTAGGTTAGGTTAGGTTAGGTTAGGTTAGGTTAGGTTAGGTTAGGTTAGGTTAGGTTAGGTTAGGTTAGGTTAGGTTAGGTTAGGTTAGGTTAGGTTAGGTTAGGTTAGGTTAGGTTAGGTTAGGTTAGGTTAGGTTAGGTTAGGTTAGGTTAGGTTAGGTTAGGTTAGGTTAGGTTAGGTTAGGTTAGGTTAGGTTAGGTTAGGTTAGGTTAGGTTAGGTTAGGTTAGGTTAGGTTAGGTTAGGTTAGGTTAGGTTAGGTTAGGTTAGGTTAGGTTAGGTTAGGTTAGGTTAGGTTAGGTTAGGTTAGGTTAGGTTAGGTTAGGTTAGGTTAGGTTAGGTTAGGTTAGGTTAGGTTAGGTTAGGTTAGGTTAGGTTAGGTTAGGTTAGGTTAGGTTAGGTTAGGTTAGGTTAGGTTAGGTTAGGTTAGGTTAGGTTAGGTTAGGTTAGGTTAGGTTAGGTTAGGTTAGGTTAGGTTAGGTTAGGTTAGGTTAGGTTAGGTTAGGTTAGGTTAGGTTAGGTTAGGTTAGGTTAGGTTAGGTTAGGTTAGGTTAGGTTAGGTTAGGTTAGGTTAGGTTAGGTTAGGTTGGGGTGCATGCTGGGGAGCCTCCTAGTGTGCTGGGGGCGTTGTCGGGCCCACTTGTTGCATTTTGGCGGATGTTCTGTCATCCGGTGCAAACGGTGGGTCCCACAACGTGTCCAGACGGCGCATCCTGGGTGACTGCGAACTCATTATCCGCTCGTTAGGGTAATGGGTTCGGAGCCGGCCAATCTCCAGCACGGTGTGGCTGCCTTCGGGCATTGCACGGTCGCACAAGCCCGTAGCCCTGCATTTATGTGGGGTCGGGGGCTGGGCGTATGGGGCTTGCCCTGTGCGTCTGGCTGTGAGGAAGAAAACCTCTCTAAAAAATCACCCTGGTGGGGCCCCAGTCGGGGCCAGAGGACCTTCGGGTCGGAGGATGGCGGGTTGCTAGCCCGCGGTCTGCCTGTGCGGACTTGGGTGGGGGCGGTTGCGCCCTTTGCGCTTTTAGCGCTTTTTGTTGGAGGGCCCTTCACAGGGCCAGCGGACTTCGGTCGTGGTTGGCGGGCCTTCAAGGCCCGCGGCGCGGCGGTATGCTTCGGCTGCCGTCGGGCAACCCGTTTCCCTTCGGGGCCGGGGGCCTACAGGGCTTTTGCCCGGGCCGAGTGGAGTAAACCACAATAAAAAATCCCCTAATCCCAAGGTTCGGGGGGTGCCGATGGGATGAATGGCCGGCGGGGTTACGCCGGTCCCAAGCCCTCCATGAGTGTGGGAGTGGGTGGCCGCGCCCGTAAGCGGCAAAAAACAAAAAATGAACAGTCTTGGCAAGAACAAACTACCCCAGGAGGGTTCCGGTCGCTCCGCGGCCGGGGAATCCCTCCCTGTCGCTCCGGCGGCAGGCTGCCCCATCGTTTCTGGGGGGGGCACCAGCTGTTCTGGGCGTAGCCCAACAACATGCGAACCCGTTGAGAGCGGGCGCCCATCGGTATCCGGGCCGGTGGGTGTTAAATGTGCTACCGGTAGCGTTGTGAGTGGATCGGAGCGTGATCCGAGGGATTCGGTGATGGACCGGATCATGAACTGGGAGGTGGAGTCTGCGGCGACCTCGGAGCTGGAGTTTGGCTCGTTGTCGTCCAGAGGGCCCTCTCGTTCTAGCTCGGTAACTTTGAAGTTCGGCGTTTCTGCGGGGAAAGTGAAAGGTCGTACCGCAGGGACCAAGGCCAGGAAACTGACCGGGCGTGGCCGTGGTGTCAGGGACAGAGGGGTTGATAGGTCGTCCCTCAAACGTAGGAAGCCTCAGACCAGGGCAGATTCAGCGGCTGGGCGATCCGCTGAAGAACTGGAGAGTCCTGGTCCCCCCGCGGCAGAAGTTATGCCGGCGCCTAAAAAGCTGCCGCGCTCCAACCGTGGCAGGGGCTACAGCCACAATGTGGGGCTCGCCCAGGCCCTTCGGGAGTTAAGGGCGGGGCCGCACGACTCGGGTTCGGAGCTGGACGAGTTGGAGCGCGAACTCGAACAGGAGCTCAGCCCTGAGCCTAGCCCGGTCCTCGACCTCAGTGGCGGGGAGCTGGAAGAAAGGGACATGCCGGCCCCTCCCCCTAACAGCGTCAGGGGGTTGTTAAAGCGTGCGGAGGATGGAGCCGCAGCTATCCACCGGGCTACCCGCAAGTCCGGGAATTTGAAAGGGACCACCATGCGGGAGATTGACTGCGGCTCCAAGGCCATGCTGGAGGCGGTGAAGGAGCTGGCAAGACGCCAGGACGGGGAAGAGCTGCGTCGGCTCCGTGAGGAGAACGCGCGCCTTCAGGCCCAAATTTTCACCCTGAGGGGGGAGATGAGGGCCTTGAGAGAGGCAGTCGCGGAGCACACGGGTCCACGGAGAGCTGAGGGTCCCCCAGGGGCGACGGCCGTCCCTCGGATGGAGCGAGTTGGGGCGGATGTGGGGCCGCTGGAAGAAGATCAGCACGCGGTGACCCACGTGGAGTTCGCCCGCGCCATGGAGGGCATGCAGCGGGCCCTCATGGACCACATCGGAGCTGTGGTGGGGGCGCGGTTCGAGGGGCTGGAAGTTGATGGACGGCTGATGCCCGCCAAGTCCCATCGTCCCCCGTTGGCGACGGATGCGCAGAAGGGGCAGGCGGGCGCTAGTGCGCCGACTACCCTGGCCCCGCCAGCGAACCAACCGCGGGCGGCCAAGACGAAGGCTGCCGCGAAGAAGGCAGCCACGAAAAAGCAGGCCCCGGCGTCAAAGGAAACGGTTGCGGGGCCGTCCAGTGAGGCAGCGGCAGCCGAAGAGGGATGGACACTGGTGGCAAAGAAGCCCCAGAAAAAGAAGGCAGCCCCGGTGCCGGACGCTAAGGAGCCCCCCGTTCCCAAGGCGAAGAAGCATACCAATAAGAAGCGGGCCCCGAAGCCACCTAGACCACCGCGGTCACTGGCGGTGGTGATGGCCCTCAAGCCAGAAGCAGTGGCGGAGGGCCTCACCTATAGAGACGCGCTGGCTAGGGCCAAGCAGCGCGTCAATTGGGCAGAGCTCGGGATGGGTCCAGCGCGGTTCCGCCTGGGGGTGACGGGGGCTCGTATTCTTGAGCTCCCCAAAGAGGCCACTGTGGCCCAGGCGGACGCCCTAGTAGCGAGGCTGGAGGAGGTGTTGGGGGAGGCGGCCAACATCACTCGTCCCACAAAGATGGCTGACGTCCGGGTCTCGGAGCTGGAGGACTCGGTGTCGGCCGAAGAGCTTCGGGTGGCGCTGGCCGAGCGTGCGGGATGTGCCACGCAGCTTGTGAGGGTCAGTGCCATCTCCCCGGGTCTTGGCGGAATGGGGACGGCCTGGGCCTCGTGCCCGGCGGAGGCCGTGAAGCGGCTGGTTGAGGGTGGAAGAATGGTGGTTGGGTGGAGCGCTGCTCGGATAAGGGTGATGGAGCAGCGCCCCATGCGATGCTATCGGTGCCGGGAGGTGGGTCACCCCCAGCAGCTGTGCCCGTCCGAGAAGGACCGCAGTGGCCTTTGCTACCGCTGCGGAGCCGAGGGCCACTTTGCAGCAGCCTGCAGGGCGCCGAAACCACGGTGCTCTGTTTGCGCTGATCGGGGCCTTCCGGCTGAGCACCGGATGGCGGGGCCGGCCTGCAAACCCCCAAGGGTTAAGGGCCGGCCGATCCCACCGGAGAGGAACTCCGGGGCTACGGCCTCTGCCGTCTCCCTTGGGGAGTCACCGATGGAAACCGGTGGTGCCTAAGCACAGCCGGGCCGTTGGTGGCGCCCCACGGGGAGTGGAGCGGAGTTTGTAGTGGATCCCTCTCGTTACCAACTATGGTTTGAGCCATAGTTGGGAACAAGAGGGTCTGGGAGGTTTTGCTCCCCCCCTCCTGTCGGAAAGCGTCTGCGCTGCTGCGCGGATGCTGTCTGGCAGGAGGAGGGGGGCGCGGGGGGGGTGCGGGAGGTGGCTCTCTGTAGTGGGGAGCCACCTCCGGCATCCCTTCCGGCGCTGACGGGTGGATGTGGCAAGACGGGTGGCTTCGACTGTCCGTGTTGCCCTATCCTAAGACGTGGCTGCGTGTGCGGGGGGAAGGCTGCCCCTCGTGCATGCATTGCACTTGTCACGTCACGTCTGGGGTTGCCCTGCGTTTCCTCTGGGCAACCTCCATGGGCGCTAAAGGCCACTTTGGAGCCTGCTTCGGCGGGTTCTGAGGTGGTGCCGGGGGCCCCATTCCGGTGCCGGCTGCGGTCTGTGGCTGCGGCCGGTTCCGGAGGGGGCCTGGCGCTTTCCCTGGAGGCTGACTTCGGTTGGTTTCTGGGGAGAGCTGCCCGGAGATGGCTTGGTGAACTTGCTTCGGCAGATCCCGGGTCATCTTCGTCATGGGCATAGTGGGAAATCGGAGATGGTTTAGTGGGTATTCCCAGTGCCGCCAATATCAGGTGCTGGGCGACCCCCACACAGGCCCACGCTAAGCCGGCGGTCCGCTGGAACATAGTCCAGTGGTTTAGGGTATCGTCTGTAAGCGGATTCCATCTCCGTAAAAAAAAAAAAAAAAAAGGTTAGGTTAGGTTAGGTTAGGTTAGGTTAGGTTAGGTTAGGTTAGGTTAGGTTAGGTTAGGTTAGGTTAGGTTAGGTTAGGTTAGGTTAGGTTAGGTTAGGTTAGGTTAGGTTAGGTTAGGTTAGGTTAGGTTAGGTTAGGTTAGGTTAGGTTAGGTTAGGTTAGGTTAGGTTAGGTTAGGTTAGGTTAGGTTAGGTTAGGTTAGGTTAGGTTAGGTTAGGTTAGGTTAGGTTAGGTTAGGTTAGGTTAGGTTAGGTTAGGTTAGGTTAGGTTAGGTTAGGTTAGGTTAGGTTAGGTTAGGTTAGGTTAGGTTAGGTTAGGTTAGGTTAGGTTAGGTTAGGTTAGGTTAGGTTAGGTTAGGTTAGGTTAGGTTAGGTTAGGTTAGGTTAGGTTAGGTTAGGTTAGGTTAGGTTAGGTTAGGTTAGGTTAGGTTAGGTTAGGTTAGGTTAGGTTAGGTTAGGTTAGGTTTTTTTTTTTTTTTTTTTTTTTTTTTTTTTTTTTTTTTTTTTTTTTTATTATCCTACCCCCGATATGTGTCGGAGCCTTTCTATATCTATTTAACTTTTCATTCACTCCAGTTCTATCTTGTGTGCCTCTCGCACTTTCATGCCTCATACTGTATCTTTCTTGTATACCTCTCCTTTCTTTCTTTCTTAGCTATCTTTATTTCTAAGCTAATACTTAGTACACGCTGGGATGGGTGTTTGTGCAGGTATCTTTATTACATAGTTTTATTTATTTAATATTTTTCATTCCACTTATTTTATTACATTGCTTTAATAAATACATTTTGTCTGGACAATTTACATTTCATCTAATTTACATATTATCTTACTATCTATTACATAATATTATTCTATTACATTATATTTTACATTCGGTATATTTTACTGTCATACATTTGTTATTTGTTTAATTTGTTACAATTTATCTTGTTTTAATACATTTTGTCCAACTTATTATATTATATCTATTTTATACATATTTAATTTCCTTATAGTCTATAGCCCTGTTCAGTTTTTGTTACTGTAGTTTATTTCGTTGTTATTACATTTTGGAATTACTGATATTTGTTTGTATCTCATTACTATTCATTAAGTTCATATGTTATTTATAAAATATTAATTAACTAGTTAATTGTTTATCTTATTCTTTAGTTATGTAATGATTTGGTTTTTTATTTTATGTCAAGTCCGGTTGTGTCCGTTTTTTGCACCCACGTCCATATATACAATTATATGTGGTTGTATGGTGCACTATACGGTACTTTTATTTCTAATTATACACTTTTTTGCTATGCTTTTACAATATTCTATGAATATGTTCCTGCTTTCTTTATTGTTTAATAGCTCAAATAGGTTGGTTGCATCTATTGATGTTCCCAACCTATTTTCTATATCCATCTTGGCGCAGGCTGTCACCGGACAATCCACGATGATGTGAGTCACCGTTTCCGGTGTCACATCATCGCAGACACATGCAGGGCTCTCCTTGCACTTGAATCGGTTCAAGTACTCCGAGAACCCCCCATGTCCCGTGAAAACCTGCGTCAATATGGGGTCTATATCAATTTTGCGCGTGATGTTGTACGCTAGAGTCGCGTTGGGGAAGAAAATTTTGGTTGTTTTTCCCGACTCCGTGTTAATATATCTTTGGTCCCATTCGCCAAGTGACCGAGATCTTATCTGTCTCCTGGCGAATGAGACCGGGAATCTCTCGTAGTGGGGCCTGGTTTTCGTGTAGAGCGC
>OX374645.1:2417500-2590000 GCA_947347705.1 Nymphula nitidulata
TGTGTGTAAATGTAAAGTTAAGTATTTGCGTAAGCTAAACATGTATATATGCCTGGGTGATGGTGCCACTCTGTATAAAATTGTGCGCGGTTTACATGCAACGATAAAAAATTCCTATCAGCATAATTCAAAAACACCTACATAATATGTATAATCTGATTAATTATTATAAATTATAGGTAATTATTAATTAAAATGTCAAAATATGTAATAATAAATAAAATTAAAAAAAAAATATATTAAAATATTTAAATAATTGAAAAATGCAAATTTGAGGTGACACTTAAATTTGCCAAAAAAAATAAAAATTTAAATATAAAATAATTTTGTCCTAAAATTAATTTTTCTTTTTTTTGCACGTATCGATAAAACTCTGAATCACGTTTTTTTTAAATACATTTCTGGTTTGTGCCAAAAGATCTACATCTGAAAGGTACTTATTATAAGTTCGGGGTATGCGACAGACGAGACTATTGGCCCCGTAGTTAGTTCGTGATGCCGGTACGTGGAAAAGAGTTGTGTGCCTAGTGCGTTTAGTAGGTGCGTTCAGTGATAACAACCTAGCGACAATATCATTACAGTCCAGTGCACCTGAACATACGTCGTGTAACAGCATCATATCAGACACACGTCGTCGGACATAAAGAGGTTGCAGACCATGCTTACGACAGCATTCTTCATAATCATCGCACTGGAATTTACTGCGATAATTCAGCAGCTTGATGAATTTTCTTTGGACCCTCTCTATAGCATGTTCATAAATTATATATTGTGGGTTCCAAACTACACTACAGTAGTCGAGAACACTACGCACATAGGCAAAATAGAGGACTTTAATGCAGGCTGTGTCTGTGAAAGAGTAGCAAACCCTATTGATGAATCCTAAATTTTTAAATGCTTTACTAACTATATGGTCTACATGTAATGAAAATGTGAGTTTACTGTCCAAGTGTATACCAAGATCTCTCACAGAATTGTCTTTCTTGATATATTGACCCTTCAGACTATAACTGTATTCCATCGCAGCACCGCGACTAAAAGTCATTTGGATGCACTTAGTTATATTGACTCCGATTCTATTAGCGTCATAATATTCAGACAGTCGATTCAAATCTTCCTGCAACTTGATACAGTCAGATCGATCCTTGATGTTAAGGTACACCTTTTTGTCATCAGCATAAAGTAGGAACTTAGCGTGATGAAAACAGCTACCTATGTCATAGAGATAAGCTGTGTACAGAAATGGACCCAATAGGGATCCCTGTGGCACTCCAGATGGTGTAACAAAGAAATCCGATCTTTGACCTCCGACCACTACAGCCTGTCTTCTATTAGTAATATACGACTTCATCCAACGCAAAAGATCACCGTGTATACCGAGCTCATAAAGTTTGCCTAGCAAAATGACGTGGTCCACACGATCGAAGGCTTTTTCGAAATCAGTGTAGACCACGTCAACCTGTGACCCACCACTCATACCTTGGAGAACATCGCTAATGAACACAGCTAAATTAGTAGTGGTTGAACGTCCTTTAATGAAGCCGTGCTGTTGATCAGGAATTGCATATTTCAATATCGGGCTAATTTGAGCTAATTTTGGGCAAAGCTATTCTCTCAAAGCATTTACTCAGGACATTTAGGATGGAAATAGGCCTGTAATTCTCGAATGAACATTTGGAGCCCTTTTTGTAGAGGGGAACTATATAGGCTTCCTTCCAAATGGATGGAAAAACACCAGTCTTGATAGAGCGATTATATAATATAGTGACAGGCAGTGCCAAGGATTCAGCACATTTTGAAAAAAATAGTGGTGGTATATTATCACTTCCTGCACCTTTTTTGATGTCGATATTTTTTAGAATCTTTAAGACTGAGTCATAAGAAATCTCAAGTGATTCGATCGTATCAAATAAATTTGAGCTCTTTCTTTGATGTGGATATTCCTGTGCAGGATCCATATACATATCCTTAAAAAAATTACTAAAAGCTTCACATATTTCCATTTTGCTTGTTGCCCTGGTGTTACCATAAGCCATGATGCTGGGATAGCCAACGTTAGAATCGCGTTTTTGTTTTATATATGACCACAAAAGTTTGGGGTCAGACTTAATAGTATCCTGTATTCTACAGATGTATTGATGATAACATTCCTCTTGCATACATTTTGTTCTCCTACGAAGCAACGAAAAAACGTCGTAATCAAGAGGGTTTTTGTATTTTTTCCATTGGGAGTGAATTTTATTTTTTTCTTTAATAACTTGAATCAAAGAACGACTATACCAAATTGGATAGTGACGAGAACCTGTCGCAGTGGAAATGGGAACAAGCTGATCTATAACTCTTTTCAATATCTCATAAAACTTAGCAACTCCCTCATCGACAGAGCACGCGTCTAATAACCCAACCCAGTCAGTACCAAATAAACTATCATTAATTTCAATGTAATCTGCTTTTCTAAACATATAACGGCTTAAGATTATAAATATTTGTTTGTCTGGCCTAACATACTAACAAGTGTACATATATTTGTGTCCGTCTCTTTTTCAGAAATTTCAACAGCCACTCGGTATAACACTTTGGTTGGCCTTTTTATGTACGCATTGTACTTTCACAATCCGTAATAAATAAGCAGTCAGTGGCCATCGACATATGGGATTATAAATCACAAGAATTAGATCTGAGCTAAAAACTGGATTCTAGCGAAATCAATGACAACGCCAACAACCAAAAAGAAGAAGAATACAAATGACATAGTTCTTATTAATTTTGTCAGCCCAAACATTTCTAGTAAGAGGGGAACATATGACGTCACCTGTTTCATAGATTTTCTATGGAGCGTTTTTGGACGATGCGAGGCAACACATCAATAATACCATCAATGTGAAAAATATACCATATTCAAACATAAGAAACATAATATCCCTACTGTTTGACCCTGGCTATATTAAGATATAACTCGACAATATTCAATGTGACTGTAACCTGTAAAAATATTTTTTGATTACCACTGTAAACAAAAAATATTTTAGTTTGGGAAAGGTAGCCAGTGTAATTACTGGGCACAGGCCTTCCTACATGGGAGAAACATGAGGAGCTTGGGCCATAACACCACCACGGTGGCCCAATGCGGGTTGGTGGGTTAAAGCGGTTGCAGGATCAACCGGGACCAACGGCTTAACGTGCCTGCCGAAGCACGGAGGAGCTTGAGATAACAAATTTTGGTTGACCCATCCCGGGAGCGACCATGGCGAAAGTGGCTTTGTTACCGTAATCGAAACCAGAGCGTTCAAACCAATACGCCACCGAGCTCCTCTAACTAATAATAAAAAAATAAAAATAAAATAAAATTATTTATTTCAAGCAAGGCTCATATTAATTAGTTTGTTAGTAACACTGGTTTTACTTACAACTATGTTAGAATTGTTAGTAAATAGCCTAAAATACATTTTGTTTTTAATACTAAAACTTTGCCGTGCCTATCACTATCCCAACCCAATGTTTTTGGATAGGGCAGTCAAACCTAGCCGCAATAGACTTCAGGATGCTGTTGTTACTGTTGCGTACACGATACAATAGAGAGGCTGTTTTTTTGCGTGTTATCGCGTGAAAGCCGTCAGTGTGCGCCTCCGCAAACATCCCGGATGAGCTACAGTATCTCGGGAGCCTCAACAGCATCCTGAATGCATTATTATATTGCACACGCAGGGCGTTGGAGGCGCGCCGCGTGTAGTCCACCCACAGACCACTCGAGTAAAAAGATTGGCAAAAAGCTTTAAAAAGCGTAACCTTTACTTCATTCGTACATCGAGTGAACCTGCGAGCGAGCATATTGCTCCGCACTGCCAACGCCCTACGCTCCCGCTCTATATCCTCATTGTCCTTATTAATAATGGTTTCATTTTTTAATGTTTGATTTTATGCATTTAAAGGCGATATATTGAAAAAAATCGCACTTTTATAAGTAATGTCATACGTTGCTGAAAGATCTTACGAATCTGAAAATCAAATATACGTTACTTCATATCCTTATCTAGATACGAGTAGAACAAAAACACGATTAAAGGAATTTGCCTCGATACATTTTATTTCCGAAAAGACCTCTTATAAACAAGAAAACTTAAGATTATTGGTGAACGATAATTTGTATTCAATAGGAAATTACTTTAAATAGTAGATATCAATAATATTCAGAATCGTGTAGAAGCGTTTTTTTGAAGTCCATAAGGTTATTTTTAAATAAAATAATTTGTGTATTTCGTTTACTTTTCACGCGCGATCGCTGTTTTGTCTTTTTTCCTCCCGCCGAGTCAGCCATATCTCTATCCCTATCAGTCTTGGCCAAAACAAGGTTTCGATAGATCGCCTTAAACGCCTACTTTATTGTTACAATCACAAATTAAGAAAACGATGAAAAAAATATATACTCCAGGCGGGAATCGAACCCGCGTCGCGGGGTACGGCCAGTCCATAAACATCGCTATAAAAACGTTAAAAAAGCGTAGAAAGCGGCTAATAAATTGGCTATTGCATCTGGCTGCACCCCAGAACACACGGGTTCGATTCCCGCCTGGAGTATATGATTTTTCATCGTTTTCTTTCTGTCATATGCATGAGTGTAACTGTGTTGTGGACTGTGGATACTTGTTTCTCTTATTGACTGAATAAGATCAACTATATAGATGATACTTGGTGGTAGGCCCGTATGCAGGGTCGCCTGGGTAGATACCACCGCCTTTCTTATTTCAGCCGTGAAACAGTTCGCTGTGTTTCGGATTGAAGGGAAAGGTAGCCAGTGTAATTACTGGGCATGGACGGCATTTCATCTTAGCCCTCAGGATGACAACGCACCTGCAATATCAAGTGATTTTTCCTTGTTATTGCAGGTTTCTATAGGCGGCGGTAACCGCTTACCACCAGGTTGGCCGTCAGCTTGTTTGTCATCTAGTTGTATAAAAAAAAAACATACCTTAACATACCTACTTAATAACTGTATTGCTTTAAGTTCTAAATAACATTTTTTTTATACTTAGTTTATTTGGTATTTTAAGATTTATAATTTGTTTAGTATATGTGTATTATATATTATTCATCTACATTTTCTTGATAGGTATATGTATATAACCACACACTGTCCACTTTTATTTTCCCGATGTCACATACATGAGTGTAATTGTGTTTTGGACTGTGGATACTTGTTTCTCTTATTGACTGAATAAGACCAACAAAGTAGTGGTCAGTTTTGTAAGTTCACTTTATGTTTTGCTACCTAGCTCAATAAACATGCTGTTACCTAATATCTTGTTTTAGTGTTACTTACGGATATATTACTTTCTTTATTTGTCAGAATAGGGTAGTTGACAACTTTTTTTTATTTCATATATAGGAAGTTTATAACTCATAAAGAAATATTGCAAAAGAAATAGTATGTCTAAGATCAATAGTTTCACAGATATAGTGGTTTGTTTGTTATATTGCGGCGCAACGTCCAAAAACGCTCCATAGAAAATCTACGGAACGGGTGACGTCACATGTTCCCATATTACTAAGAAATGTATGGGCGTACTGACAAATTAATAATAACTATGTATTAAGTATGTTTTTAGTAATAGTTGTCATAATAATAGTTGTTTTAATTGATGCCAGCAATCTAATATCATTAACATTTTTGATAAATTGAGAAAAAAAAATTGTCCATTTTTTTATTTTCAAAACAGTACAACTTCAACAATATTCCATATATTTTATGTTTGAATTGTTTTTATGGGTAACATTTGCGTATATTTTTCGAATTTGTGAAAAATAGCGCCATATTCAAACTTAGGCAACATCTCAATTGTAATTTCGTGTATTATTTGTAAGTGTATTTGTAATTGTTATAATTTAGATTATATTACCATATCACAGGTGACCTTGACTAGGGTCAACTTTGGTTGTTTCTGAGCTTTGGATGTCTTCAACACGTCGTGCTTCTGAAGGTGGGCTTGGAGGGTCCCCGAGGGTACTTCCAGGCCGCAGACGAGACAGGAGCTTCTAGAAATAAATGGAATTGCAATCAAAATAATCTCACACAAAAAGTCAGAGCTCCTTATTATAATAATAATAATAATATAATATTTATACACTCACACCTATTATCTAGCCCAAAGTAAGCATCATAAAGAGCTTGTATTATGGATACTAGATAACGGAGAAATAATGATAATAATATGTATATAAATATTAGAAATATACTAAATAAACATATAAACATCCATGACTCGTAAACAAATGTTCGTACTCATCATACAAACATTTGTTCCTACCGGGATTCGAACCCGGGACCTCTTGACCGAGTAGCCTGGGGTACAGACCACTCGGCCAGGCGGTCGTCTTATTGACAAATGTGATTATAATATTAACGACTTTTTTAATGACAAATTTTAATAAATTATTGTAATATTCTTGTTTTACCTGTTTGTTATACTGTTGACTTTTCCCTATGATTATATATTGTATAATACTATAGTAATTTACCATTTTGACTTTTTCTATTCACTGTTTTGAGCATGCTGAATCTATACAACTGAAGTTTTTATTATATTTTGACATATGACTATTACAATTCTATTTCAATTTTTTTTAACAATTTTATTTAAAGACTATTTTAGTGCTAATCGTAAAATTTGTACGCCTAAATAGGCTGGACATGTTGAACCATATTTTATTCATGTACCACCCATGTAAACCGACAAATGTTTCATGCAAATAAATATCTTTATCTTTATTCTTAATTTTTGATTTTAACATTATTATAAATGTTTGAAAAATTACTTAGTAATCAAAATAATATAAAACTAGAAAATTTCACGTCCTGAGGCAATCGAACCCACGACCTTTCGCAATCCGGGCGACTGCTCCGACCACTGAGCCACCCAGGACTTGGGATATCCCTGTGAAATATCTTTATTTATATCTTAATCTTTATCTTTATCGATAATCCCATTAAAGAGTATATTTGTATAGTGTGTTACAGCTTTCCGATATATAATTTTAAATGTTGTAGCAAGTGCGCGGGTTGTTCAACTTGTTCATAAACGGCATTGTACTGCGCACGTCTTTCTGTAGATGACTTTCGTATTCAACGCGCGGCGTTAAAAATAAATAACTAAAATTATTACATTGTTGTTGGGAGTAAGTACCATCACAGAAAGATCCAACCAGCCAATTTCAAAACATTTTCGCTTGAAAGTTGAAACTGGGTAGGTACTTTAGTGGACCCCAGTCCTTAAATTATTGACCAATCGGGAACCCTTATTTTTTGTGAAAGGTTATTGCTCTTCATTGTTTTCAAAAAAACATCTGGTCGCATAGACATTTCGGGACCAGATGTCTTTGTGACAAAAACAAAATGTTAGTTTCTGTTTTAATATTTTACCATTGTTTTAATTGACAAAAATTTTTCGGAGACTCTCTTAAATACTATTGGTAGATAGTATTCTATTGGTGCCCAAGTAAGTGGCAGGTAGTTGACGACCTTTGTGTACCAAAATGATCTTAAGTTTGGCTGGTTGGACTATTCTTTGATAGTACCTAAGGGTAAAAATAATCTTTCAGTGTCTGCCGAGCGAGCCACTAACCTGGTTTTAGAAGTCAATGTGTGTTTCAGGGAGCTCAACACGTGTTTAGTCCACGCCTCTATAGATACAAAGTGAATATTGCACTCCGAACAATACTTGCTCGACGGACCGCTGATATCAGACTAAAATAAAAACAACAATATTTATTTATTTATTTATTCAATGGCACACACAACAGATGACAGTAAAAATTAGCGCAAAACAACATTTCCAAAGGTATCAAACAAAACCGACACCCAAAAACGTGCATACACAACAACACATGCGATGCGGAAACATTTGACATAAAAGTAGATAAGTACAGCCAAAGTTGTTATTATAAGAAATAATTATAAAATAATTGGAGCCAATTAAACTTATAAATTGAAACAATTAAATTACATTAGGTATATTAAAATTAAATTGAATTGAATTATTAATAAAAGATAAATATTATTTGATTACTAAATAAATAACGAGTTACAAAATTAATCTTTTAACCTGAGACCTAAAAGTATTATGATTTGTAGTGTAAATATCGAGCTGTTCACTGGACAATATTAAGTCATTATATTGCCGGCACATTCTTACAACAGGATTATAATACGATGTGTTATTTTTAAATGTTTGCAATACAAAAATTTTTTTGTTTCTATTTCTAATCAACAACTTGGTATTGGTAATGGCTAATTAATTTTAATTATTAAGTACACCTGTACATTTTTTGGTGTCATAAAACCACGGTGCCATTGGGTCAATTCTGCTATTTATTTTCCCAAACGGATCGGCTGCGGTTCGGTATCGCTACCAATGCGGTTGTAATACAAAAAGGTATTCCACTAACATTGCTATAAAGCCGGAAAGCTAACGAAAAGCTCTCGGTTGGTTCAACTTCGGCTCGATGATTGTTAGCAATATTGCAAGAAACAAATATATTTTGGCTTAGTGACTAGACAGTTGTTAATTTTGGACAGTTCGAACAAAGAACTATCGATGCGTTTCGGCTGCCACAAATGTTAAAAATTTATCACAATAAGAAACAACCGAACGGTTCGCGTTACGTGTTTGTTAGTAGAATACCAAACTGATGCGTTTCGGTTACGTTTCGATTGCGTTGAGTTAGCAGAATACAAAAACGTTGTAACTTAAGCGTTTCCGATTCGTTTCAGATCAAAATACAATAGCAGAATTGGGGGGGGGGGGGGGGGGGTAGTTATTATTTGGATGAACATGTAATGTACCAAATGTAATGTGTAATATGTAATGAGCATGCTATACAGTAGTACCGTCAATACGATAGTAAATTGAAACATGGGCTATATTAGTTTATAGAAATAGTTTGCCAATTTCAAGAACTTATTCATTTGATTATTTCATGACATTTCTATGAAATAATGCATAATTCATATGTTTTTTTTTTATACAACTAGATGACAAACAAGCTGACGGCCCACCTGGTGGTAAGCGGTTACCGCCGCCTATACACACCTGCAATAACAAGGAAAAATCACTTGGTATCGCCGGTGCGTTGTCATACTGAGGCCTAGCATAAAATGCCGTCCATGTCCAGTAATTACACTGGCTACCTTTCCCTTCAATCCGAAACACAGCGAGCTGTTCGGCGAATTTCATTACATTTGTATAAAATAATATATCAGTCGCTGCATTATTTCATAGAAATGTCATGATGTAATCAAACGAATAAGATGTTTTTGGGTTGTTGTCGACTGACTGTGAAATCGACAGGTTGTGCGCTTCTGCGGCCATCTGACAGCATCCATTTTGTTTTATCGGGCCGGCGACCACGTTTTCTTCGGAAAACGTGGTCGTCTTGCCCAATCACGGTATAACGTTGCCGCAAGTTATTTGCACAATAATTTCACTTGCCATTGGCAAAATTCGTAACAACGAGAGGTCATTAAATAAAGGAAAAGATGTTTTTAATAGTGACAAACCATTTCTATCGTGTCATGTTTTTTTTTTAATACAACTAGATGACACACAAGCTGACGGCCCACCTGGTGGTAAGCGGTTACCGCCGCCTATACACACCTGCAATAACAAGGGAAAATCACTTGATATTGCAGGTGCGTTGTCATCCTGGGGCCTAAGATGAAATGCCGTTCATTGCCAGTAATCACACTGGCTACCTTTCCCTTCAATCCGAAACACAGCGAACTGTCTCACGGCTAATATAAGAAAGGCGGCGGTACCTACCCAGACGACCCTACATACGGGCCTACCACCTAGTTATGTATTAAACGTGCTAGGTAATGAACATGCAATGTAATAAAAATGTCATGTAATGATGTAATGAACATGCTATGTAATAAACATGTCATGTAATGAACGCGCTATGTAATAACGTGACATGTGACGAAAGTGTAATGTAATGGGAGTGCTATGTAATGAACTTTACTTACCTCATTCTCTTTCTTGTGGACTTTCCTCTTGTGCATCACAATTCCATGTTTACTAACAAAACTCTCGCCGCATATATTACATATGTGTTCTGTCGGGTGACGTTTGCGAGTATGCGTAAGGTACGAAGTGGGTTTTCTGAAAAAAATAATTATTAGAGAATATTATTAACTAATCGTCCACCTTGGGTACTACTCACGCGTTGTCACTGTAGCCTATAGACGCTCGTAGCACCTTTGACACTACTCACGCGTTGTCACCGTAGCCTATAGACGCTCATAGCACCTTTGACACTACTCACGCGTTGTCACCGTAGCCTTTAGACGCTCGTAGCACCTTTGACACTACTCACGCGTTGTCACCGTAGCCTATAGACGCTCATAGCACCTTTGACACTACTCACGCGTTGTCACCGTAGCCTATAGACGCTCGTAGCACCTTTGACACTACTCACGCGTTGTTACCGTAGCCTATAGACGCTCGTAGCACCTTTGACACTACTCACGCGTTGTCACCGTAGCCTATAGACGCTCGTAGCACTTTGGACACTACTCACGCGTTGTCACCGTAGCCTATAGACGCTCGTAGCACTTTGGGCACTACTCACGCGTTGTCACCGTAGCCTATAGACGCTCGTAGCACCTTTGACACTACTCACGCGTTGTCACCGTAGCCTATAGACGCTCGTAGCACTTTGGACACTACTCACGCGTTGTCACCGTAGCCTATAGACGCTCGTAGCACTTTGGGCACTACTCACGCGTTGTCACCGTAGCCTATAGACGCTCGTAGCACCTTTGACACTACTCACGCGTTGTCACCGTAGCCTATAGACGCTCGTAGCACTTTGGACACTACTCACGCGTTGTCACCGTAGCCTATAGACGCTCGTAGCACTTTGGACACTACTCACGCGTTGTCACCGTAGCCTATAGACGCTCGTAGCACTTTGGGCACTACTCACGCGTTGTCACCGTAGCCTATAGACGCTCGTAGCACCTTGGACACTACTCACGCGTTGTCACCGTAGCCTATAGACGCTCGTAGCACTTTGGGCACTACTCACGCGTTGTCACCGTAGCCTATAGACGCTCGTAGCACTTTGGGCACTACTCACGCTTTGTCACCGTAGCCTATAGACGCTCGTAGCACCTTGGACACTACTCACGCGTTGTCACCGTAGCCTATAGACGCTCGTAGCACTTTGGGCACTACTCACGCGTTGTCACCGTAGCCTGTAGACGCTTGTAAGTTATAGCGTCAAGGGTGGTATGACTAGAGGCAGCGCTTCCTCTAGTATCGGAGCAGAGCATAGGAACATAAAGGTTTCTCAACACATTGAGAAACCGCTATGTTCCCACTGAGACATTACACTAGCGACATTACTTACAGCATTAATATAATAAAGGTAAAATATATTAGCTAAAAAATATGTGAACTAAAAAAATTCATGTTCTCAGGCGGGGACATAACGCGCGCCCTTTCGCCCTAACCTCTTTCAAAATCCTAGTGAGAGCTGTAACACTGGATGACTAAAATATTTTCGACAATTTATAGTTTACATAAGATTTTAACGCGAATACAGATTCTCAAAACACAGGGTCATCCCAAGTCCTCGGTAGCTCAGATGGTTAGAGCAGTCACCCGTATTGTGAAGACATTCACAGGGTCATCCCAAGTCCTCGGTAGCTCAGATGGTTAGAGCAGTCACACGGATTGGGAAGACATTCACAGGGTCATCCCAAGTCCTCGGTAGCTCAGATGGTTAGAGCAGTCACCCGGATTGTGAAGACATTCACAGGGTCATCCCAAGTCCTCGGTAGCTCAGATGGTTAGAGCAGTCACCCGGATTGTGAAGACATTCACAGGGTCATCCCAAGTCCTCGGTAGCTCAGATGGTTAGAGCAGTCACCCGGATTGTGAAGACATTCACAGGGTCATCCCAAGTCCTCGGTAGCTCAGATGGTTAGAGCAGTCACCCGGATTGTGAAGACATTCACAGGGTCATCCCAAGTCCTCGGTAGCTCGGATGGTTAGAGCAGTCACCCGGATTGTGACACATTCACAGGGTCATCCCAAGTCCTCAGTAGCTCAGATGGTTAGAGCAGTCACCCGGATTGTGACGACATTCACAGGGTCATCCCAAGTCCTCGGTAGCTCAGATGGTTAGAGCAATCACCCGGATTGTGAAGACATTCACAGGGTCATCCCAAGTCCTCGGTAGCTCAAATAGTTAGAGCAGTCACTAGGATTGTGAAGACAGGGTCAATCTCGCTTGAGGACATAAGTTTTTCTAGGTACTTTTCAGACATTTTATGGTAACGTTAAAAATAGAAATTAACGATATAACAATATGCATACTTACCTAAATTTTAGACCGCACAACTGACATTCATATGTATACCCACTGTGCCACCTCTCGTGGTCTCGGGCTTGGTTGCTAAAACATGAATTCATTTCATTAAAACTCGAACTAAAACTAACTTCAATACACCATTGGAATTATTCTTAACACCTGATGTGAAGCAGCAAGAAGAGTCCATATGCGGAGACAGCTAGTGCAGTTCAGACACTGCTCTAGCCGCCTCCACCTTGCCGGACCAAAAGGTGCTTTTTCACGCCTTTGAAGAAACCCATGCTATAGGAAGGAGGGAACACATGTGCTGGCAAAGAATTCCAATTTCTGCGAAAACGACAAAGAGACGAGGTTCTAAATTTCTTTGTGCGTGATGTTGAGGTGGAGACAGTGAATTGATGACTCCGTAGACCGGCACGGCTCCTGAGTAGGAAGGGGGAGCCCTGTTAAGAAGTTGAATAAAGGTAAATGTTACTCACGCGGTATGCGACCGGTGGCTGCATTTATTACAAGCATACTGTTTGCTATGCGAGGACACCACGTGGGTTTTCATCAGACGCAACGTCTGATACTTCATGTGACAGATTTCACAGTCAAATTGTCCACTACGCTGAAAGAAGTCGATATATCACTCGGGCGGTCCGTTCGCAGTCACATTATTTGATGTATTTATTTTTATTTATTGTTTTATTGCACAAACAGGTACAAAAAGCTGACTCAATGCTATACAGCATTCTCCCCTAGTCGACCAGTAAGGGGGTAAAGATATACAATATCGGTGCAATGATAATTTATGGTAAGAAAATTTTAAAAAAAGTTTACTAAAAATTTTAAACAGTGAAGAAAATACAACGCATCTGCATTTCGTCAATCAAGTGATTTTTCCCTTGTGCAGGTGTCTATAGGCGGCGGTAACCGCTTACCACCAGGTGGGCCGTCAGCTTGTTTGTGATCTAGTTGTATAAAAAAAACCATTCTAATACCATACATAGATATTGATACCAAAAAAATACATAATGATAATAATATTTACTTAATATTACTATTATTATATTATAATAATAGTAAGATAACAGGTATGGTATGTATGTGTTGCGTGTCTAAATTAAAAGCATGCCATGCTTTTAATGAACGGCCTAAGCGTCCAATTAACTGGTTAATTTAACCAGACGGCTACGACATATACCATCATTCATTCATATTTCATTTATTTATCCATCACAATGGCATCTTACATATAACTTAGATACTAGTCATTGTTGCTTGATTCAAATATACAAAATAATATAAGGCACAATATAATGGACACTTTTAGTATAAGCTTGTCTAAATATATTTATTTACAATGCAGAAGGAATATCTACATAATAAATATATATCTAAACTAGAAAATTTCACATTCTGAGGCGGGATCGAAACCGCGACCTATCGCAATACGGGCGACTGCTCTAACCATCTGAGCCACCCAGGACATGGGATATCCCTGTGAAATTCTTCTAGTCTATCTGTATTTGCGTTATGAGTTTGCGTAATATCTACATATTTGGTCACCGGTGATTCGTTAAACAAAGCGTACCTCATCATGCTTTTCCTTGTGGTTCTCAAAAGCGTTAGTGTCAACGAACCCTTTGTAACACAACTCGCACTTGTACGGTGAATTGAGATAGTTATGTGATTTAGATCGCTGCAGCAACTGTTGCTTTTGTTCCTCTTTAGAGAGTTCTATTTCTCTAGCATCTACGAATACACCTGAAACATGGAGTTTAGAAGTAATATCACCTCGCTATAGTCTTACACTATAAAATTATCATATACAAAATAAAATTATCAGAACCCAGAGAGCAATGGAAATAAGTATGCTTAAAATTAAATAATTGCAAAATTAAAAATTTTAACTGACCCTCATCTATCATCTATCTTATCTAACACCATCTCATTAAGACTATTCATAAGAGCCCAAACACGCTATATCTGCTGTAAGTTTCTGAACAATTAAGCATTTCACAGACTTTTTGATGGTATAGGATCAGCTCAAAGTTAGTATGTCATGGGAATGTCATCGAAGTGACAGTACACGAAATTTGAAATCAATTGGATCTGTAAAAGTTACTAAATTCCTAATATCATGTAGAGAATGAGCTGATAGTCATCAAACGCCTGAACTGATCTTCATAAATTATAGCTAAGAACCATCGTAGTGACATCAGCTTTCAAACAAAAAAACCGAATCAAAATCGGTCCATTCGTTTAGGCGCTACGATGCCACAGATACACAGACACGTCAAACTTATAACACCCCACTTTTTTCGTCGGGGGTTAAAAAATATATAAAATCAAGAGTGCTAAGATGAGGATGAAGACAAAAATTACAGATGCCATCGAACATGCTTTAAGAACAAAGTGGAGATGGGCCGGTCACATAGCAAGACTGACAGACATAAGATGGACGTCAATGAGCACAAAGTGGAAAGGTCCATCCGGAAAAAGAAGTGTCGGCTGACCAATAAAAAAATGGGCTAATGACTTAGTACAGATTGCTGGCAAAAACTGGCACAACTTGGGGAGAGACAGAAAGTCATGGAAGAGTCTGGAGGAGGCCTTTACCCGAAAAGGGATCCATATCTCCAAATTATAATAATAATTCAACTAACAATTAGCTTCAGTAAATTTACAAACACATTTTTTTTTAAGTAATGCAATATTTGTCAAAAGGGAGATATGGATTAAATGGCTTATTATTATTATAGTCTTACACCCTCGCTATAGTCTTACACCCTCGCTATAGTCTTACACCTTCGCTATAGTTTTACACCCTCGCTATAGTCTTACACCCTCGCTATAGTCTTACACTCTCGCTATAGTCTAACACCCTCGCTATAGTATTACACCCTCGCTATAGTCTTACATCCCCGAAATAGACTTACACCCTCGCTATAGTCTAACACCCTCGCTATAGTCTTACACCCTCGCTATAGTCTTACACCCTCGCTATAGTCTTACATCCTCGCTATAGTCTTACACCCTCGATATAGTCTTACACCCTCGCTATAGTCTTACACCTTCGCTATAGTCTTACAACCTCGCTATAGTCTTACACCCTCGCTATAGTCTTACACCCTCGCTATAGTCTTACACCCTCGCTATAGTCTTACACCCTCGCTATAGTCTTACACCCTCGCTATAGTCTTACACCCTCGCTATAGTCTTACACCCTCGCTATAGTCTTACACCCTCGCTATAGTCTTACACCCTCGCTATAGTCTTACACCCTCGCTATAGTCTTACACCCTCGCTATAGTCTTACACCCTCGCTATAGTCTTACACCCTCGCTATAGTCTTACACCCTCGCTATAGTCTTACATCCCCGCAATAGTCTTACACCCTCGCTATAGTCTTACACCCTCGCTATAGTCTTACACCCTCGCTATAGTCTTACACCTCTTGACGAGGGACACTGAGATTTGTGCGGGGTAGAGTGGCCATTCTACCTCGTTTATTACGTATTCCATGACTAGGACCTGCACGAGATCTCTCGACGGGGGTGGAGACACTGAGATTGGTGCGGGGGGAGAATGTCTATTCTTACTCTATTTCGTAGTTTCATACCGTTTTTACGTTTAGAAATCTTGATGTCTCTTTTTTTTACTTTTGCTCGTCTTTTCTTCACGTTACTAGTTTCGATGATTTTCTTGCATATGTTCTGTAGGGGTATGTCATCTTCGGAGTCTGAACTATCATGAATCGGATTGTCAAATGATGAAAAATCCTCTGAAAATAAACAAATTACATTTCAAATATCTTATACTGACCCTAATTCTGTAGAACACACTCTAAATTTAAATTTTAGTTCGATGCATCTCTTTCTCTCAATCTCAATATGAATACAGCATGCGTAGCACAAGGAACAAGAGAAGCTTGAGAAACTAGCTTGAGAAGAGAGAGGTGTTGTCTACACCATAATGTCATTTTTTTATGGTTAAGGCAAAATGACATTACAGTGTAGACAAAACCATTTCTTGAGCTTCTTGTGTTCCTTGTGCTACGCATGGTGCATGCGTAGCACATGTTGAAACCAAAATGGTCTCACACTGTGCGGTTTCAGAGAAACTTTACCCTTTGTGAAATGATCTCCCTGCAGAGGTTTTTCGAAAGAGTACAGCATGGGGTTCTTCAAAAAGGGCTTAAAAAGGTTTTACCAGGGTCGGCAATGCGCAAGTGATACCCCTGGTGTTGTAAGCATCCATAGGTATGGTAACCGGATACCATGAGGTATTTGGTGCAGGGTTTACAAAGTTAAATTTTTCATAGTAAAAAATATTTGACGAGGTGACGACATTATGACAATAAATTTAAACATGGAATATATTAGTTCATGAAAATGTTTAGCAACTTTCAAATACATCTTATTCATTTAATAATTTCATGACATTTCTATGAAATAATGCAACCAATGTTATATTATTTTATACATTTGTCATGAAATTATCTAATGTATAACATGTATATGAAAGTTGCAAAACATGTTAAATAAGGCTTATTACGTATTACAGAATTTATTGACGATAAAATGTAATAGAATTTAATGTGATTTGTATAGGTACTTAATTTCAATAATTTAATGTTTATGTTTAATTAATTTCAACTCTTCATGTATATATTTAATATAATTAAAGTGACTTATGTAAATAATATTTACTAATTTTTGCATGCCTCGTGGCAAAATACAGAGGTCTATAAAAAATATGTCTAGCATCTATTTAACCTGTATTTGCAATAAAAGTGATTTTGATTTTGAACATTTCTATGAACTAATATAGCCCATGTTTTAATTTATTGTCATCACCGCCCTGTTTATTGTAGACATTACCGTTCAATTCACTGTTTTCTATATCACTCAATACACTCAGCTCCGTTTTCATAGACTCCAACTTTATAGGCACCTTGACTTTGTTTTCGGGCACTACAGATGTGATATACTCCATTGGAGAGATGTCTAAGCCCCATGAGATCAAACAGGAACGGTCACTGGCCATATTTAGAGACTTTTCAGTAAGCTGAAGAGTAAATAATATTGTTATAGTTAGATATGTTTTAGTAAGTTGTTTAGTGTATTTTAACCCATCAAGCATGAGAAAGAAAGAAAGAAAGTCTCACACATTTAGACTAAAGGCTTTATAATTCATATCATGGACCATCCTTGTCCATATCTATTCATTCTAATATTCATAGGGCTAGAAAATAGGTGCAAGTGTATGAATATTATTATTATTATTACCTCTATGCCAGTGCTCAACAGCTGTGATAAAAGTTGGTCTGATTTAACCGACATCTGCATAAAGTGATTACATTTCTTAAGCTGGTAATAACAGATATAGCACACAGTTTTTGGCCGGCCATCTCCAGATTGAAACTGAAAACAATTATAATAATAAGCATACTGGTTTAACCCTATCACCAAGTGCGGCAACATAATATATAGCTGTGCCCTGTGGCCATATTCGCTGAATAAAATCTTCAATGTTTAAACATACATTGTAGATTGAAGGGCAAAGGGTCTGAGGTAGCAGGGAAAATACTGACTCTCAGGTTGTTTTTTGAGTGGAAAGTGTGTGGCAGGAAGACACTTTCCACTTGTTACTAAAGCAGCATTTAGTAGCAAGAGAATTAATACAAATTAAATGAAAAAAATAATTAATGAATTAAATCAATAAAACGAAAAATAAACACAACGGGCCACCTGTTGTACTGACCTGTGTGTAAAATTGTTCTGAATTAAGTTTTGTTAAGTGTCATTAGACTATATTTGTATTGTATTGTACAATTTGTTTAATGGAGCAATAAACTAATAAAACAGCACCAACATTATGATAGTTAATTTGTAATTTGAATACTTTCATAAACAGAATGTGAAAACAAATATCTTACCAGTAAATTGGTCAATTTCTCGTAAATTTCTTGTAGCGGACTATTCGCTATTGTGTACATACGAACATCGAAAGCTAGGCATATTCTACATACCAAATACAGCGACATTATTTTACCAAGTATGAAAATCACAAAAACCGAAACAGGATTAAAACATAACCTCCTTGGAGTAATACTGTTCTGTGCATTAACGCCTGTCAGCTGTTCAGAAGAAATCTACTGGAAAATTTGGAAATTGAAATTTCTACATCTAAAATTTAATCAAATTACTTTCGTAATCAATCTACAATCTAAAATCTTAGTTGAAATTTGATAAAATTCGCTAAATTGGATAATAGTTAAAATAAAACCAAAAAGTACTATGTGCTAACATACAAAACAAACCATAAGCAAAACATTAGCCTTTTTAATCTGTGCGGTATATTCTCCTCTTTAAGGCAAGCGAAACTAATGCCCATACAGCCATGTCTTAGGTATTTTCTTTAATTCTGCAAATATTGCATTGAAATGTAGGTGTAACACGTTTTCATGCAATTTGGCCTTGGGAGAGCTTAGCGCAAAATATTTGACGACGGTTTCCATGATGGTTTTTTTTTTTTTTTTTTATACAAAGCACGACAAATGACTCAACACCACCTGATGTGAAGCGGTAAGAAGAGTCCATATGCGAAGACAGCTAGTGCAGTTCAGACACTGCTCTAGCTGCCTCCACCATGCCGGCCCGAAAGGTGCTTTTTCACGCCTCTTTTGAAGGAACCCATGTTATAGGAAGGAGGGAACACATGTGCTGGCAAAGAATTCCAAGTTCTAGAAGTTCGACAAAGAAAAGAGCTACTAAATTTCTTTGTACGTGATGTTGAGGTGGAGACAGTGAATTGATGACTCCGAAGACCGGCACGCGTGCTCCTGAGTAGGAATGGGGAAGGTGGGATAAAGTCAAATAGCTCTTCAGAACACTCTCCGTGATATAGCCGATAGAAGGCGCTAAGCGACGCAATGTCTCGACGCAATTGCAGAGGCTCAAGGTTGTTGGTTACCTCTACATCGCCAACGATACGGACAGCACGACGCTGCAATCTGTCCAGGGCATCGAGTAGGTACTTGGCGGAGCCATCCCACAAGTGCGAGCAATATTCCACGCAAGACCGGACCTGAGTTTTATACAGCAGGCATAATTGGTCAGGCGTGAAAAATCGACGCACCTTGTTCAGGACACCGAGCTTCCGAGAGGCTGTTTTTATCACGGTTTCGATGTAGTTCCTGGAATTCAGATCGCAACATATCTCCATGCCTAGCAAGTTTAGGGAGCCCTGTGCCGAAAGAGTCGTGCCCTGAAGAGACGGAAGGGGAAGGAACGGCGACATTTTGGCAGTAAACGCGCACACCTGTGTTTTCTTAGCATTGAACTCAACAAGATTGTTAGATCCCCATTCCGATACGAGGTTCAACACCCTGTCGAGCTCAATGGCAAGATTCTCTCTTTCCCTCTCGGTTTCAGCGCGCCCAGCCCCTGGGCGACCGTAATATCCCCCATGCACTGTACTGTCATCTGCATAGCAATGAATGTTTCCTAACGGAATCATGTCATTGATATGCAGAAGAAAGAGTGTGGGGGATAGAACAGAGCCTTGTGGTACACCAGCATTCACTGACATGAACCGCGAAGCGCATCCATCTGCGAGGACACGGATTCTTCGCTCATGCAGGAAGCCGGCGATCCAGTTACAGAGCTGAGCGGGCAGACCGTATGCCGGGAGCTTGGAGAGAAGAGCCCTGTGCCAGACCCGATCGAACGCTTTGGCAATGTCAAGGCTAACTGCCAGTGACTCACCACGTTTGTCAATAGCTTCACCCCAGACATGCATTAAGTACGCTAGAAAATCACCCGTTGACCGGTTCGGCCGAAACCCGTACTGTCGATCATTAATTAATGAGTGATCTTCTAGGTATCGGATCAGCTGGTGGTTTAAGAACCGTTCCATGACCTTGCAAAGAACTGAGGTGACAGCTATCGGGCGGTAGTTAGCTGGGTCTGATCGGTCTCCCTTTTTGGGGACCGGTTGCACATTGGCCTCTCTCCAAGATTCCGGCACACACCCAGAAGAGAGAGAAAGACGGTATAGCCGCGTTAAGACAGGAGACAACTCCGCTGCGCAGTTTTTCAGTACTATCGCTGGAATGCCATCAGGTCCACTAGCTTTCCGGACGTCGATGGACTGAAGCTCCGCACGTACATCACATTGCCTAATACGAATATCGGGCATTGTGTGGCCACAGTGGGAGAGTGTTGGTGGCTGTAAGTTGCAGTCATCGATTCGGGAGTTAGCAGCAAAGAGTTTTACCAAGAGATCGGCTTTCTCTTGCGGCTTGTGAGCTAGCGAGCCGTCAGAACATCTCAACGGGGGCAGCGAGGGTTGACAGAAGTTGGATTGCACGGCTTTGGCCAGACGCCAGTAGCTACGGCTTCCCGTAGGATGCGTAAGAAGTTCTTGGCCAACTCGTGCAACGCGCTGTGCATCCGCTCTGATGAAGGCCCTTTTGCAGGACTTGGTGGCGTTGTTATAGGCTGCTTTCAGTGAGTCAATGTTGGGATCCCCGCAAGCTCGGCCCCTGATCCAAGCGCGGTATGCCGACTGTCTGTTTTCAACAGCTAAGGCACAATCGCGGTTGAACCAGAGGTTACGCCTACCCCTACTGATGAGATCGGAGTGAGGGATATAGTACTCCATCCCTAACATGATCTCATCAGCAACAGCAGTAGCGCTACCGTTCGGGTCCAGCTCACTGAAACAGCGCTGCCTCCAAGGGACAGATGCGAAGTAATCCCGCATACCGTCCCAATCTGCCGACGCATAGTGCCAGATGCGGCGTTTGGCAAACATAGGTACCGGTGGCGACGCCCGTGGCACCCCAGCGGATACCAGGCAGTGATCCGATGTTCCCAAAGGAGCACGAACCTCTAGCCGATATCCATCCGGGCGAGTCGTCAGCAGAAGGTCCAACAATGAGGGCGCGTGACCGACAATGTCTGGAATCCTGGTGGGCTGGTTTACCAGTTGGGTCAGGTCGTGCGTGAGAGCGAAAGCGTGGGCAGTTCTACCAGCATGGTCAGTTTTAGAGGAACTTAACCACGACTCGTGGTGAGCATTGAAGTCCCCTAAAAACACCAATTCCGCGGTTGGAAACTGCTCCTGCGCAACATCTGCCACCCGACTAAGATGTTCGAAAAGTCGAGTTGTCTCCATGTCACCGCTGTGGGATCTATAGAGGCACACGTAGATTCGGCTATGTGTGCCCAGGTCCACATGCACCCCAAGAATAGAGTGGGAAGGGTCCTCCAAACAGCGCAGACGGCGACAGCAAACGTCCGCCCGGACAAACAAGCATACCCCGGCCTTCGCTTTGAAGGACTCTTCAAGAGCGTAGCCGGGGTAATCCAAGTAGCTAGTGTCTGCCGGGCGAAGTATTTGAGTCTCCGTCAAAAACAGCATTTCGGGTCGAGCCGTCTCAAGATGTTGGTGGACGGCATTGAGGTTAGCATGGAGCCCACGGATGTTAGTGAGCCCGACCTCAAACAGCGTGGTTGTGGTGGGGGTGTGCACCGCTGAACGACCGAAACTGTTTGTGAGCGCTGCCATAGTTGACGATAGAAGGAGGAGAGGCGTGAATTGGGGGGACGTTGCCGCGATATATACGGTCAAAGCGTGAGGCCTGTTTCCCCAGGTAATAGCCGACAGTAGAGAAGCGCTGACCCGCCGAACGGAAGGGCCCCCGAACCCCCCCGGGAATGGCCGCCGGGACCCCACCACCCGGTCACCAACCGGCACGACGGACCACCCCAAGATTATGCGTGGCATGATAGGGCAGCCTCACGAACTGGTTAGGTTCGCTTGGGCCCCTGTACTGTACCACGGGCGGCCAGCGGAACAACCGTTTCTTCGGGTCTCCCTGGTCGGCGGGTCAATGCAGTCCACCTGGCTCTGGTTAGACGGAAGCCGTCACTGACCGAATCCATCGCCGCAACGTCCCCCCAAGCTCTGGTTGTACGCTGACTGATCCCGGAACGCGACCACAAGTGGTCACTTGGCGGGTTTTACGCCATGCGTACGGTGGTCACTAACCAGACGGGTGTTCAGACCCTACCACCAGTCGAGCAGTTGGTAGCTCGGTAATCCCTTAGTCGCCTCTTACGACACCCACGGGAAGAAATGGGGCGGTGAATTGTATTCTTAATCCGTCACCGCACGGACACGGTCTGTGGTGATGTGGATAACCACGATAAAATTTTCAACGTCTTTCAAATCTTTACTTAAATTACAATGATCTTCCAATTTTCCATGTCAACACAAACATTTTGATTCACAAAATACCATATTTTACATACGTTTGTAATTAAGTTGACAATCAGTGGCACCTACATTTCGATTCATTTTTTGTATACGTTCCTGTTCTTACTTATTAGTGGCTGTATAAGTCAAAGTATAGCAAATACAGTGATTCCAGTTGCTATTTGATGCAGGTTTCTTTGATTTAGTCATTGTTCTGAGCACAGCACTACATTTTTTTCGTGAGCAGCGTTAGCACGGCTTCATGACGTCACAATAATCTCGTTAGCACGAATACGTTTAATTCGGGTTCGGTTCGTTTGTAAGCGCGCTATGTGCGCAATGGTTTAATTTGGACCGTAGGGGATTGTATTGTATTTAGCTCTATGGCACGTAGTGAGAGCCAGTGACAAACATACTCTTTGTATTGTAATCTATGACGAATTGATTGTAATCTGTGATATATCATTAATCTGTAATCTGTTTGTAATCTGTGACAGTGACACTAGCAAAAAAATGTTTTTTTTTTCAGTACATACAATACAATCTATTTTTCTTTTACTCAACTAATTGAGTAAAAGTATTTTTTCTAAAATATCCTGAAATTTACCTTAATCCTAAAAATATGTGTATTTTTATTACAATAGGTACTTACAAAGTAAAATATGGAAACGGTAAGTGAGGTGTTTTGTACTAATGAATGATTTTAAATACTATGAAGACGTTTATTTATTTGAAAATTCACATCTAACAGTTGATGTCGTTTCGCTATATGTCGCTATATGTTAAATCAGCCGCTTAACTGGACGGCTAGCCCGTTGATTGAATGCCGGCATCTAATCAAACCCCTGAAGTACAACTAGCCAAGTCATTGAGCGCATCCTTTAACCCCCTTTTGATCGAGTTACCTTAAACGCAAGATGCCAATGAAGGCGTTATACCTAAACATGGGATTTGCCTAAAAAGCTGTTTGCCCTAAATGAGAAATGCCTAAGAAGCAGAATGCCTGAAATGTGAAATTGACTAAGAAGCAGATTGCCTGAATTTAAATTGCCTGTAAAGCAGTTTGCTAGGAAAACAAGATGACTGAGAAGGCTGTTTGCCCTAAACGATAGATGCCGATGAAGCAGCATGCCTGAAATACAAGATGACTGAGACTTAGGTATGTTATTCACTAGTGTATGAAATAGATAATGGAATGGCAAACCACATTATTTCTCTCAAGACAGTGTTGTCTGTGGACAATGACGGCACTAGTTTTTGGTTCAAGCCCAAATAGCGTGGCGGGAGGACGGGAGTAGCTTTGGTGTTATTTGCTTTGTAAGCAATAAACCACTTAGGCATTTTACTTTGTAGGCATTTAACAATTTAGGCATTTTGCTTTGAAGGCATTGACTTTAGGCAATCTGCTTCTTAGTCAATTTCACATTTCAGGCATGCTGCTTCATAGGCATTTCTCATTTAGGGCAAACAGCTTTTTAAGCAAATCCCATGTTTAGGTATAACGCCTTGATTGGCATCTTGAGTTTAAGGTAACTCGATCAAAGGGGGTTTAACCAGATAGCCAAACGTCATGTCAGCTGTATGGTTTGAATTAGCCATTCAATTGGACATCTAGGAAGGTCATTTAAATTGAAGAGCTTTTGTGTGACTGCTTTAAGTGATAGGTAGGTTCAAGGTTATTTTTTATGACCACTTGGAACCAAAACGATGTCGGTAAGAAGTGTTCATAAAAAAATAACCTTAAACCTACCAATTAAACCAAAACTTTTCAATGCAAGACAATCGATTTAATATGCCAAGTTGTTAAATGTTAAGTGAGTCTAGTAATCTAGTGGTTCAGAGTGCAAACCTCAGTTCAAGATCAAGGTTCAACTCCCATAAGAGTAGAAGAATTCTTCTTGTCTTATCTTCTTGGGGCCATGACTAAGTCACAGTGCACTTCGATCCACTAGGATCTTTTGTTCTTGTACTCCTCCTTTGTCCAGAATATTGTTGCCATAAATGCCGTTTGGGCAGAAAGAACCAGTAGTGCTCTGGTTTTGGATATGCCACTTCCAGAAGGCTCATTCTGGTTCTAGCTAGAGCATCATAATGACATAAGAGATGCGTCATTGATTCCTGGCATTCACCACATGCTCGACAAGATTGTGCTGGGGAGAGTTGCATTTTGTGTAGCATGTGTTTAGTAGCGAAATGCCCAGTAAGCACCGCAATTAAGAAGCGACCTTGTGTTCTACCGGTTGTATAGATGTATTTTCTCCATCCTCCTACTCCCCTCGAAGAGATTTAGAGTGTTGAGAAAAAACTGCAAGGAAGGGTCCGGAGGCGTAGGAGGAGTTCGGTGGTGTAACAGTTTGAGCATTCTGGTTTTGATTACGAAAATAAAGCAACTATCGCCATGGCCGATCCCGGAATGGGTTAATCTTTATAATCTCGAGCTCCGTGCTTCGGAAGGGCCATTAAGGCGTAGGTCCCGGTTGTTACTGCAACCGCTTGAACCCACCAACCCGCATTGGGCCAGCGTGGTGGTGTTATGGCTCAAGATCTTCATGTGTTTCTCCCATGTAAGAAAGGCCCGTGTCCAGCAGTGAGACTTAGATAGGCTGGTGATGATAGTCGCACTGCAAAAGCCACAATCGATTTTTTTGTTCTTCGCCGTCGCGTCGCGGTCGCTTTAGCAGTGCGGCTCCGGCCTTACGTCGATAAGCATAAGCGTTGTTGTGTGCACGGGGATTCGTCTACTATGCTGTTAACGCGTTCTCGTTTTCACAGGGTAGCTAGCTAAGTGACTTTAGGCTATCTCCACCGGCGCGGTTGTAAGGTCGGTTTGCCTGGGAGTAGGTAGGCTGATGAAATTGCTTCGACAGAACAAACTACCCCGCGAAGGCCAGTGGAGTTACCGGGGAGTTTTAGAGGGTACCTATTCCTAGTGCCGTTACAGGCAATGAGCGGCCCTCACACACGCCTGTCGCTTAGCCAGTCAGGGTAAAAAAAGGGTTGTCAAGGTGCTACGAGCATCAGTCAGTAGCCTACGGTAACGGCTTACCATCAACATCCCTTTTTTTTTAGGCAGGGGAAATGCCTGACGCACTGTCTTTCTTCGTCTTGGCGAAACAAGAAAGAGGTGTGTGGGGCTTGCACCCACTAAAACCCCTGCCATGTACCTCGGGTTCACAATGGACAGCAGCATTCTGGGTTCTCATGGAGCTTAACTTCCATGTTGCTACTGACAAGGGTGAAGTGACTCCTGAGAAGCAGTCCCATCTCTTGGGGCTTGTGATAAGAGCCCCTTAACAACATCAGGTCGACACAACAGTACATTGGGAGTGTCGACCAATCTCTGGTGTAAGCCTGGTGACAGTCCCCTACTGTCACCATAGCACTACGGCAGCAAAAGTCGGCTATATGCCGCACTTCTGCGCCTTACTCTTCTTTGGTGCATGGCGGTCGTGGCGGCAGCCTCCCGCTCACGTTCCGCCTCCTCCTTCCGGGACATGACGTCCTCACAGAAAGACTGCACCGCTCTCCAAGACCTCTCCCTTTTAACCATCTTAAAGATGATGTTCGGTAGGAAGAGGTCGTTCCCCACGATGGAAGTCATAGTACTGCGCTGTACCCTGTACCACCCATGCTGGGCACATCTCCAGCGTGTGTTGAGCGTCCTCTTCTATACAACCGTCACAGTGGTGTCACCGAGCCGTGGGCTCTCTCCCTGCTATTCGCCACAGGTACCTCCCGAAGCAGCCATGCCCCGAGAGGACCTGTGTCGGACGGAATGTCGGGTTGCCGTGTCGCCTAACTAACCATGGTTGCAAGACTGGCCGAATCGCCTCAATCGTACGTAGGCCAGCGCTAGGATGCTCCAACCTCTGAACCCAAGCTTCCTCAGCTACTACACGGAAATCACGTCTCATTGCCTCCACCTCTTCGAAAGCTGGTTTGTTCCCTCGCTACCGCTGGTCATCTCGCCACAAATACACGAACGCAAGTGCTCGTGCATCTAAATCCCAGGGGAGCGTCCCCGCCAGCACTCATGCCGCCTCGCTGAAGATTGTGCGATAGCCCCGGATCACCCTCGTGGCCATCATTATCTGCGGCTTTCGCAACAAACAGATGTCTCGCCGTTTGAGGGTGTTCGCCCATATAGGAGCTCCGTAGAGCGCCATAGATCGAACAATCCCCATATACAGGCCCCTACACGAGACCACCAACATCCCTAGTAAGTTCCAATCGAATTGAAACGCAAACGTTAATGTATCGTGATAACATGAAATTTGTATGGCCATTGAAGTCAACCGGTGACGATGCGTTGAAAGAATAAAAAACAGCGAGTGTATAATCCTTTGTGGACAATTCACGAATCACGACCGAGGCCGGCTTTTGTAATAGTGCGAGTGTGCCTTGCAATGTGACATTAGATAACTTATAACCGACTTTAATCCAAAATAAGCTTTGTGACCATGAGCTTAAAGTTGTTTGTTGTGTGGCAAGTATTGTCCATAGTTATGAAGTGGGGTATCGAAGCCGAATATGGCCGAAACGAGCTCAGTTTACCATAGTTTGTTAATGTAGCGAGTGTAAGTCATCAATTTCACATACGAATCTAGTCGTGATGGACACGTAACGCAAAACTAGCTCACTTGCCAAGTTGCCATTCATTACGTTTTTTTGACACCCTTGTATAAAAAAGACTACTGTTCAGAAAAATTATATGTTTTAACTAAACAGTCAGTCAAATATCGAAAGGCATTTGTAGACCTAATATATAGGATATCGCTATTGGTAAGCAGAAAATGTTTGGGATTTGCATAAGCCTTCGATTGACTTTCGATCGCAAAGGTCAAATCGCATACATTTTCTATTTAACGATAGCGATTGTTAAAAGGCTGTCTAGAGGATCTCTTGGTAGAAATTTCATTAGAAATAAATAGTGCCTTTGTACTTAACGGTTTACTGTATTCTGTTTTGATTTTGTGACTACATTCTGTACATAAATAAATACAATTACCTGTGAAACAGATTCTGAAACTTCTTTTGCTTTTACAGGTACATATAACACAACCAACTTGAATCCACGCTGAAGACTGCTTCATAGGAAAGTATTATTTTCCAATGATGTATCAGAGTTTCTTAGACTACGTTTGCGACTATTGCAGTCGCACGTTCACCAGGAAGTACAATCTCCAGACACACATAGAGAATTGTCATTTGAATTCTACATGCTATTGTGAAATTTGTGACCAAACTTTTGGAAGTCCAGCTGGCTTGCAACTTCACTTAGAGAGAGGCCACAACAGGTTTGGACAACCATACCCCGAGTGCGATCTCTGTGGTAGAGTGTTTACAAGGAAACAGAATATTGTATCGCATATGATCACTGTACATTTTCAAGGCTTAGGCCCGGAGATACGCTGTGATATGTGTTATAAAACTTTTACTACTGACAGAAATTTGAAGAGACATGTAAATCAAGTCCACAATCCTAATATTCAGTACCCAACATGTGACAGCTGCAATAAAGTGTTTAAAGCGAAACACTCCCTAATAGCCCATATACAAGCTATGCATAATTACGCGGAGAAGGATATAATAAGATGTCACCTATGTGACAAAGTCTACACGAACAACAGAAATCTTAAAAGACACATTGAAATGTTTCACGGTGAAAAGGGGGAGTTCAGATGCGAAATTTGCCCTAAGGTGTACACATCCAATCAGAGTTTAAGGCGACATATCCGAACGACTCACTATTCTGACGATGCTGATGTATATAACTGTGATTACTGCGATAAAACTATATCGGGAAAAGAAAACTTAGAAGCGCATATATCTTTTTTTCACAGACCTGATACAAATTCTCCGGATAACAGTGACGTTACATCATGGAATAAGGTTCTTGAGTACTCCTGTGAATCGTGCTCCAAGTCATTTGAGGAAGAAAGCTTCCTCCGACAGCATATCAAAACGGGGCACTCTTTTAAAACATTTTACAAATACTGCAAGAAATATTTAATGAAACAAGTAAATAAATATGAAAAGAGGAATAACAGTTATCGTTGCGAATTTTGTCTTAACGCTTTTAGTAGCGTTTATGAGTTAAAAGATCATATGAGGGTTAATCACGATAGAGAGTATTGTCTATCCACGTGCAATGTATGCTTCAACAAGTTTTACAGCAAAGAAACTATGACTGAACATAGGAAGGTATGTCTGCCACCAGAAAATGTAAATTCTTGCAGCCATTGCGACAAATTATTTACTGATGTATCAAGTCTCGAGTTTCATACAAGAATCTTTCATCCTCAATCTCAAATAGCTGATTCTAACATATCATCCACCAACATTGAAGACCTTGAGAATTATAAATGCGCCCATTGCGACCGCATCTATTACAGTGACAGGTCTTTGAAGCATCACGTTAAACTAAAACACACTACAGATGAGGCAATGGAGTGTGCATACTGCGGAAAGATCTGCAGCAACAAATATTACCTCGCATCTCACATTAAAATAGTCCACAATAATGATTCCTGGTCAAAATGTGACTATTGCGATAAACAATTTAAATCTAAAAGAAACATCCGGCGGCACATAGAATACACCCATTTAGGAATGCAAAGATACAAGTGTGTTGAATGTGAAACTTTATTCAAAGAGAAGAGGAGTCTGCGTAAGCATGTCAGGACGAAGCATCCGAATTCGGTTGCCTTCCCGCAATGTCATATTTGCCATAAACGTTTTGAATCTGCGAAATCATGTAAAATACATTTAAAGCTGCTTCATTCATTCAACATGAACACATACCCTTGCGATTTGTGTTCTGTATCTTTTAGTTCCAATGAAGCATTGTCTATACACCTACAAACTAAACATTTGGCTGAAGATGAAATATATAAATGCGAGGAGTGTAACCTTGTATTTAAAGGACAAGGGAAATTTGATCACCACAACGAATTATGCCATGTGAATTTGGTTCCACATTTAAAGCAGAAGGTGTTGCCGCGCTGTATCATATGCATAAAGGATTTCAGCACAAGAAAAACGTTGAAACGACATATTAAAAAGTTCCACGAAGACTTTGACGTTGATGAATTAGCTAACTTCGGCTCTAGAAACCGAGTTTTCAACGTCGAATGTGAAGATTGCATCAGAAATTTGGACGACGATTTCCATTATAGTGTTTATCAGACTGTGAAGCATTTGAAAGATTCTATAATCTTTAAATGCGAAACTTGTTCGGCGACTTACAATTCCTTGGAGTATTTTGTACAGCGACAGCGACATAAAATGACGAATTCTAGCAAAGGCAAAATGATACTGAGCGAACTATGTACTGCGGAAATGAGCGGTGATGAAGCTTCTTACACAGGGTTCGGGTCCTTGCATGAAATGATGGAACCGGAAAGTACTACAAATGATATTATAAAAGTGGAACCTCCTGATGATACAATAGATGATATTAAAATGGAACCAATGTCTCCGTAGTTTGTGAACTGTTGTTCTCTTATTAAGTGCAATATTATAATCTCCATGCCACAAAATGAAAATAGATTAAATAGTCTTTATAGTACATACCTACAATACCGCGTACGTAAGCATAAAATCACGATAAAATGAGATTTTTCATACACGGCCAGGTATATTTTGTACACTATCTTAAAAAATCACGAAAAATCAGCTGAATCCGGGGAAAATACTAATAATTAGTTACCTATAATGTTGTTCACTGGTACAAAGTTCAAACTAATATTCAAAAGGGCAATATGGCGGGCGACTTGCAAGACAACTAAACGTCACTAAAGTGACATAAGCGCCATGATGAATATTTGGCTGTGTTGCAGTTTTATCTTTGAAAACTCTTGTTTTGAAACAAAGCAAATGAGAAGAAAATAGACTGTTTAAAATTTCTGCATACTTTTAATACAAACAAATTACACGAAAACAAATTATTAGTACTTTTCCCGGATTCAGGAGATTTTTCCGGATTTTTTAAGATAGTGTACAAGGAGATGTTTCATATTCGGCCAGTTATACTACCTGGCCGGATATAAAACTTGTCCTTTTTGGGACAATCGAATCAAAACTTCGAAATGTATGAAATTTTGAAATAAGCCCTCGTCAAATCCTATACATTTTCCATTTAGCGATAGCGATTGTCAAATAGCAGCTTTTCTTTTCTGGGTCTGGGCAGCTTCTTGATGAAAATTAAAACAGCAACTGTATTACTGAATAGATTTTTGTTATCTCGATTTTGAAAATAATCGCCATTCTGAGGGCCTAGACAAGATGCCATTTGACAATCGCTATCGCTAAATGGAAAATGTATGGGATTTGACATTTTAGATCGAAACTCAATCGAGCGCTTATATCAAATTCCATACATTTTCCTCTTAGCGATTATCGAAAGGCATCTTGTCTAGTCCATTTGATAGTGTCGACGTAATTAGGATTCACTTGTTTAGAAAAATGACATGACAAAAGTATGGCTATAATTTGTATAGAAGTGAAGCCTTAACTTTAGAATGAGCACCGTTAATAATTATGTTACACACTAATTTAATAAATAATAATGTCACGAAATAATGTCTTTTGTCTAATATACCGATAGTCTGTATTAGAAAGATCTCGTCTAGACAGAAGCGGTGTGAAACGCCTCAAAGGTGAATTTTACGTGTATTGAAGTGAACGTTGCGTTGTTGACAAAGTCCATTCTACATAATAATGCCATTATTTTACGTGGTATCTTATACCACGTAAAATATTGGCATTATTAGTGGCTCATGTCCATGGGTGTGTATCAGAATGGCGGGTGTATCTACAAATGGTGTTGCGAGTACGAGCGGAAAATGCTTAAATAAAACTACAGTTATTATAAAAAAATCTAAGCCGCCATCTTGATGTGTGAAATGCGCACACCTTAGCATAGCGCTTTATCAATCAACATAATAAAAGCATAATGACATTCGGTAAAGGTTAGAATAATTGCATTATCATCATCGGCAGCCTATATACGTCCCACTAATGGCCACAGGCCTTCCTAAATGAAAGAAATACATAAGGAGATTGGGCCATTACACCACCACGCTGGCCCAGTGAAGGTTGGTGTCTTAAAGCGGTTGCAATAACAACCGGGACCAACGGCTTAACGTGCCTTCCGAAGCACGGAGGAGCTCGAGATTATAAATTTGATTGACCCATCCCGGACCGACCATTGCGAAAGTTGCTTTGTTTTTGTCATCGAAACCAGAACGCTCAAACCAATACGCCACCGAGCTCCTCGGCGAGCGAGTTCGAGCTCGAGCTAGAATAATTTTGAAAATGAAAAATCCACAATTTTTATTGCGTTGCAAATAAAATTGTAAGTGGAGTCTTGTAATTGCTAAATAAATTATACAGGTGCTTGATTTTTTTTTTCATTTTCAATATTATTCTAACAAGGAATCTAATTTTGCTTCTATTACATTGAAGCCCATTGATACGGTGTGATCATTGCACACTTAGGTAGTAATATGTATGATTTAAAATGCATATGTGCTTTGCAATACGTTTATTTTAATAATACCTACACGAAAACATGACATTTGTGAATGTTCATGTTGTGGAAAATAGAAGAGAGAATAATAATTTCGGCGGTCAATCTGACATTGACATCTGTCAGTTACGATACGTTCCGGTTCACACAGATAGATGAATGCACAGGTAGTAATTAATTATATTACATTACACCTGCCATACATTAGACGTTCGGTGCCATTAGACGGAGGAGCTCGGTGGCGTAGTGGTTGAGGAGCTCGGTGGCGTAGTGGTTGAGGAGCTCGGTGGCGTAGTGGTTGAGGAGCTCGGTGGCGTAGTGGTTGAGGAGCTCGGTGGCGTAGTGGTTGAGGAGCTCGGTGGCGTAGTGGTTGAGGAGCTCGGTGGCGTAGTGGTTGAGGAGCTCGGTGGCGTAGTGGTTGAGGAGCTCGGTGGCGTAGTGGTTGAGGAGCTCGGTGGCGTAGTGGTTGAGGAGCTCGGTGGCGTAGTGGTTGAGGAGCTCGGTGGCGTAGTGGTTTGAGCGCTCAGATTTCGATTACGAAAACAAAGCAACTTTCGCCATGGTTGGTCCCTGGATGGGTCAATCAAATTTATAATCTCGAGCTCCTCCGTGCTTCGGAAGGCACGTTAAGCCGTTGGTCCCGGTTGTTCCTGCAACCGCTTTAACCCACCAACCCGCATTGGGCCAGCGTGGTGGTGTTATGGCCCAAACTCCTCATGTGTTTCTTCCATGCAGGAAGGTCTGTGCCCAGCAGTGGGACGTATATAAGCTGGTGATGATGATGATCCATTAGACGTTGGCGACTCACGTTTGGGTTTGTCAGCGTTTATCTAAGAATAATTTTCGTCGTCGTTTCACACTAAGAACCCGCTTGTTCGGTGACTGCTCTAACCATCTGTGCTACAAAGGACTTGGATAATCTTATTTCTAATTTCGACAATTATGAGGGTATCCGTAGGTCTAAGTATGAAATTGCCATTTTGTAAGAAGGATTTTGTGCAAACTGGAATTTCTATGTTTTTTGTAATTAATTTCAAATTAGCTTGACCGATTAATCAATAAATTGATTGTTCAGTAAATGTAATAAAAAAAAAACAATTTTTAAACAATAGAAAATAATTCGTATTCAACAAGCTTTATTTGACCCTCATTTTTAACTAGTATTTATTCTATTCGTAAAATCTTGCTTGTATAAGTACTACTAAAGTCTAAAGGAAATTTTTCCACCAGAGGGGCGAGACGAGACGAGGCGAGAAGAGAATTGAAATCGCACTGACCCTTTTCCAGCAACAATAAGTAGCAACGAACAACAATAAACCTATCGGGAGAAGGGTGTTTCTGTTGCAGAGTAAATTTATACTCTATATCTGAAGCAATACGGTTCATTTTTACACAAACAAATATATCAATTCACGTCTCGCATATACTCCTCAATCCTCACTATTTCCACCAAAGATGCGCTAGGAGAGGATTGAAAATTTGCCATACATATTTCAATTCTCGTTTCGTCTCGTCTCGCCCCTCTGGTGAAAAATCACCCAGGGTTCGAAATCATATCAAATATCACATGATGATCACATTAAAATTTATACTTTATATCGGAAACAATACGGTTCATTTTTACACAAACAAATATTTCAATTCACGCCTGACATATTCTCGTCAATCCACACTGTTTCCACCAAAGATGCGCTAGGAGAGGATTGAAAATTTGCCATACAAATTTCAATTCTCGTTTCGTCTTGTCTCGCCCCTCTGGTGTAAAATCACCTTAAGACTCCTATACTTTGAATATTATGTTATATTTTAGGATGACAATCATTTAAAATTATTTAGAAAAAAAACGGCAAATTCATATATTATAGACGTATTATTATATTTCAACAGCCGAACGAGTAGGTAGTTTTATTTATCTGGTATTACTGTAATACTCTACAATAAAAAAAACTTGGTCCGATGAGTTTTTCCCTTCATTTTCTATCGACTGTACCTTCGAATAGTCTTTTTACAATAAATAACATATACCCAACCCAACAATTATCTTTTAGTTATTTGCTAATATTTTTACTATCAACGTTTTCATTATGATAATTTTTTTTTCTTAGTAACTACTATTATTATATCCTCTCCCTATTAACCTAAGTAGCCTTTTAACTTATTCATCCCCGGACGTTTTTTGTATCCTCGCTAAATTTATTAAATGTAATAATATTAAACTTTAACCAAGTATACTCCCTCCTAACTAATTTTATACTAACAGTCAGTGTAATATGTAATGTTTGTCTTTTACAGATACTCTACTGATTAACCCAAATAAACTAACCGAAGTTATCACAACAGACTTGTTTTACATCAAAACTATAATATCTTCCCATACACATGCTTGGTCAAAACTCTGGGCTGGCAGAATTGTTATCATTAAGATAAACACATTGCCATTAATAAAAGAAGAAGAACTACTATTATTATTATTACCTATAGTTAAAATCATTTATAGCTATGTATAGTTATTTTTAAAAAGATTTCGATTTTTTACTGATTTTGCAACCACCCTTATGGGCACTTGCTATAGGCACCTTCCCTAGCAAGTGCCCGCGGCCCATTATAAGTGCCCGCGGCCCACTATCTGTAGTAGTCTGTGTTAGCGCATACCTTCCCCAGCAAGTGCCCGCGGCCCACTATCTGTAGTGGTCTGTGTTAGCGCATATCTTCCCTAGCCAGTGCCCGCGGCTCACTATATGTAGTAATCTGTGTTAGCGCATACCTTCCTAGCACAAGTGCCCGCGGCCCACTATATGTAATATAATAGTCTGTGTAATCTGTGTTAGCGCATACCTTACCAAGAAAGTGCCCGCGGCTCACACACGCGTTTTATACTTAAAGACCCTGCAAATTTCCTCTAGTACATTTGTATTAGTGTTAGAAGCTAAGATATAATCTCACAATGTTAAAAAATAGTTGAAATGATTTCGTAGCATTATGCCTACGATGTCAATCTTAGTTGACTTATAGAAATGAAAATGAAAATATCTTTATTCAATTAGGCCCCCCAAGGAGCACTTTCGAATCGTCAACAAAAAAAACCCTTATGTCTATCACATAAAAATAATATTAACTAACTAACAATTTCATAATGTTTGACTCTCTGTCTTATCTGGATGTAATGTTATAATGTCAGTCTGTCTATCGGTCTGTCTGTCGGTCCGTCTGTCCGTCAGTCAGTCTGTCTGTCTGTCCGTCAGTCAGTCTGTCTGTCAGTCGGTCTGAATTTACACCGGTTCCAAAAGTTGAACTACCGAGAAGATTCCAGCAACAAACTCGTGTAGTCACTCTTTTCAATTATTAAGTTACAATGTTTAATTACACAGTAATAGTATTTAGCAGCGCAGTGTCGCACAGAGTATAAAAAAGTTATATTAACGTACCATTAAGTACCTAATGACAAGAATATTTACTGTATTTAAAGGCTGTCCGACAATGCACCATCACAATATAGGTATTACAATACACAAAGGTCAACAATTAATATACAAAGACCTAATAAAGCTAAACATCTTTCATTAATTTTAAAAACTTGTCTGACCACGTCATTACAATAATAATTGTATTGTTTTATATATAATATCCTATAATGCCATATACCTCAAAAATCTTATATTGATGAAAAAATATTGATGAATATGTAGGTAAATTATTACAAAATCAAGGAAGAATATTTTGACATTGTAAGGTAGTAGTTAGCTTATAACGCAAATGCAGATAGGCAGACAAAAAGATTTTCTCAGGTTTAAACAAAGTCCTTGGTAGCACAGATGGTTAGAGCAGCCACCCGGAATGTAAAAGGTCGCAGGTTCGATCCCCGATCGATGAAATTGTTTTATTGTATTTTGTCAAAATTTGGTTAAGAATTACCTAATATGAACCCCGTTTACTACAGCCTTACTTTCCCATGAAGGTGACAGCAATATTTAATCTAATCTGAGGGTGACAGTCATAATGAGTAAACAAGGCTACACTATCTGAAAGACATCCACTGCTGGACAAAGGGCTGCCCTAATGATTTCCACAACAATCAGTGCTGTGCTCCACATATCCAGTAGCTACCTACAATCTTCACCAGATCCTCAGTCCACCTTGTTGGAGGCCTTATCACGGTACATGTTTGCGATGTGTTCTCCCCACTGCCACTTTAGTTTGGCAACTCTGAGCTATGGCTTATAAATATAGATTGGGAAATGTAAAATTAAAACAATAAACAAAAATAAAGTCATTTTTTACAATTATTATTAAAATTTTGCACTTTTCCGTCTGCTGGTTTTCACTATGGGTAAGGGTAGCTTTAATTGTGCCAATTTTCTATTATTCGATGTAACAATAGAGGCTCCAATAATCTTACACTTTGTAAATAGAGTCCTTACAGAGAATTTTATGTTTTTACTTATTTCATCAATGTCAAATTTCAATTTATTAATAAGTAATAAGAATACTAAAAAGTGGCAAAACGCTTTATCCTTATATTGTATTGGCCTATTCCTTTTACCATTAACCAATGTGGTAAAGTTTTTCAGTACAATATCATTCAAAGTATTTGATACTGAACAAATTACAAATTTTTTTTTATTGATATCTCTCAGTACTAAAGAGGATAATTTTAATAAGGTACTGGCATATAGAAGAAGCACAGTATGTTTCTCTGATAATTTTCTATTACCAACAATGTTTTGGACCCATTGTGGTATGTGTTCCATGTAATTTTTACTCTCAATTTCTGAGAAAATTTTTTCATATTCTTCTTCACTTAGTATTTTGTATAAATCATACACGTCATCAGCTTTAGCTGCCTTTCTGTCAATAGGTGGTAAGTAGAAGTCATCAGAATCTGTTTTGATGTATGAAGACAAATCTAAGTGTTCTTCTGTTATATTCACTGTAACATTATGCATTTGTTCTGTAACAGTTTGAATGTTGACTTTTAATTTAGCTTTCTGTTCCACAATTTGCTTGGTCTTCTTTGAGCCGAATTTTCTACTAAACTCTAAGAAACTTGTATCTAACTCTGCAGTTGGATGGTCTACGTTACTTATAAATATCGGCTTTAGAGCAGCATTGGCAACTTCTATTAAACGCACTTTACCCGTTATTTTATTCCGTGCTAGGATGAGAGTCTTTTCCAATTCATCATTTTCCTCTTTTCCAGAGTACAATAAACCAGCTATTTTAGTGGCAACAGTTCTTTCACCGTTTCGCTTATCTTTATACAACATACAGCTCTTGGGCTTAAATTCTTCAGTTGTGTACCCGTTTTGGAAGTTTACCATTATTGGATACACTGAGGCCTTCGGAACGACTTCCTCTATATGAATTTTTGGCATTTTACTTGTTTTTATTCATTTATCTATGAAATTTCTTTAAACAAAAGTTTTCCTAATAGTTTTCACGTGTGTAGTATATTGGAGAGGTTAGCCTTAGCACCAAACCAAAGAGAATATAAAACGCTACGGTTAGGCACTATTATTTAGTACACAAAGTCTCTGCACGCCAGTGTTGCCAGTGACCGATAGTCAAAAGTAACACGAGACAGTTCAAAAGTAACATTTTCATGTGAAAAGTACAATGACTTAGAAATAATATGGACTGGAAATACCTACAAAAAAAACGTGCTGGTTGAGAACACAATATGGCGGACTGACAGCTATTTTAGTGTTGTTCGGTCGTCGGTATTATCTTGCTATATCGATATGGTAGGTCGGTCAGTGATATTAGGTCCTCGTGGATTTTTTATGACCTATACAGGTCGACCCAAGACTATACCACACTGAAGGAAAATACCTAAGGGCTATCGCCCACGATCGATTAATCGGTGACCGATTTTTATTAGTTTTACTATTTATGTTAGATAATCGGAGCCGCCCGCCGGGACTAACTGACTTTTTTTGTAGCTGACTTGTAGGATATGTGCGTTGCCATGTAGTATTAACTAATAGTAAAACTAACTAATTTCGGTCACTGATTAATCGGGATTCGGGCTAACTGACTGGAATAACCACCCTAAAAAAGATGTTTCGAAAATTTATGGAGACCCGACCAGCAGGCTTATTCGCTAACTCATTTGACAACTAAAATGATGATCACTCAGTAGAGTTACCAACTACGACTTGTCAAAAACGCTTTTTCGTATTGTCCAACGTCAGTGCTAGGGATGTGACATTGTACATAAAAAATCGATTTTTAATTAATCGACTTTTATTGCAGGATGTAAAATCGATTAATAAAAAATCGATTTTTCTGAAGAAAATAATCGATTTTTTTATAATAATCGATTTTTTTCTAATTTGTCCATTAATTTCAAAATATACACCGTAAATATATTTATTAATTAAAATGTATATCAATAGATATTTTAATTAAAAATAAACAGGAGAAATAGTAAGTTTTATACAAAATAATCAACACAAATTAAAGTTTTAGAACAATCAAATTATAAAAGGTTCAGATAAGTTCGGTATAATGTTTTTTTTTTATATATATTGTATGGCAACAGCTTTTTACTTTCTGCCAATGTTAGTGTTGAAGGTAGGGAAACTATATTTATATGGAATGGATGACGGAATGACTATAACAGTACAGAAGAGTTCCAGGTTTGGAATAATAGATATTTGCTAAGGACTACATATAATGTTTATAACGGAATATAATTAATAGATACTAATAATATAATGTTAAGATATGTTACATAAAATATTAAATTTTAATATTATTTAGACATATAAAGGAATACAAAATATTAAACAAAGGAGATAGTATTCTTTGACAGTCAGTTCGCGTTCCGGGCTTCGGGCCAAAAGACCAAACTTTGTCGGGGGGCTACAGATGAAAAATCAGTAATAATATTGATTGAATGATTATAAAAAAATCGATTATTAATCGATTATTTATCAAAATAAAATCATGTATATAAATCGATTTTTACTTTAAAAAAATCGATTATTAATCGATTTTTTTCATAATCGATTATTTTTTCACATCCCTAGTCAGTGCGTAACCGAAGCACAGTCACTGATGACGTCACACGGTGATCATCACTCGGTGCTTATCGATAGCCACTGTAACGATTTTATATACTAAGTTTCCTTTATTTGGTATTCCGTAACTTCGGTGTATATTAATTTGATGTACACCGTGTGTTTTTTTGATAGGCACCGAACTTGTTGAAAGCAACTACTAAAGAGCAGTGTTTATCGCTAGTAAAGTGATCATCACTGTAATTTAAAGAAATTTTCTTTGAATAGCCATCTCTTTGTTATTGTGTTTGAAGTGTTATTAAAGTCTAAATTTATCTGGAACAGTATTTCAACGTAAGTATTATTGTTTTCATCGATATTACAATGATTAATTGTGTATTATTTACTCATAACTTTCAGAGATGCGCAATATAAATCTTTAAAAAGAAAAGATTTATATAAATCTTTTGACGAAAAGATTTAAATCACTCTTTTAAATCTTTAAATCTTTTGTAACTCAGTTGATCTAGACACGTAATTTCAATCACCTTTACATTAACTCTTTTAAATCTTTCAATCATTAGTAACTCAGTTGATCAAAACACATCATTTCCATTCATCTTCAAATCACTCTTTTAAATCTTTAAATCTTTTGCAAATCAGTTTATCAAGACACAATATTTTCAATTATCTATTTCACTGAATTGTGTTGTGAAAGATTTATTACTTCACGGGTCCTGATCATACACTTGAGTGACAGTACAATTTAGTGAATTTTATATATTTTTAAGTAAAGTTTTTTAATGAGACCTACCTACCTACTTACTGTAACATTTTACGTAGATATAAAAATGATTACAATTTTTTGGGTTGGATATTGTCTTAGCATTAGTGCAATCATTGAAGTAAACGTTTATTTCGATTACGGAAACAAAGCAACTTTCGCCATGGTCGATCCCGGGATGGGTCAATCAAAATTTATTATCTACAGTTCCTCCGTGTTTCGGAAGGTACGTTAAGCTATTGGTCCCGGTTTTTACTGAAACCGCCATAACCCACCAACCCGCACTGGACCAGCGTGGTGATGCTATGGCCCAAACTCTTCATGTGTTTCTCCCATGTAAGAAGGTCCAGCAGTGGGAGGTATGTAGGCTGGCGGTTGCGATGATGATGATGATAATGACTCGCAAAATTGTTTTGTGAAGCAAGTGTTTATGGTGACGTGCAATTGGAAGATCATTGTAATATAAGTGAATTTGATGTGAAAGACGTTGAGAGTTTTATCGTGGTTATCTACCTCATCAAAGTATTATCATGGAGACTGTCATCATATATTTCGCGCCAAACTCTCATGATACATTGAAACCAGCATTTCGATTCAATATTTGCAGAATTAAAGAAAATTCTTAAAATATGGCTGTATAGGCATTTGTTTCTTTTGCCTTCTCTGTAATAGAGAAAAAATACAAAAATAACAATCCGTTCATTCTTTCACTGATTGGTTGAATTGGATTGAATGTATCAGAGAATGAAATGAATCAAAGATTTAAAAGATTTAAAGATGTATTTGGAAGCCAAGTGATTTAGTGATTTAATCAATCTTTTTTACGGATGTACATCTTTTAAACCAATCACTCACGAGTTACACATCTCTAATAACTTTAGTAGAATCCGTGTTTTATAGATGTCCCGCCCAATTTTAATGACACACATTGAAGAACAAAGAAAAATGAATGCATTACGGCGTATGCGCAGAAATCGACGATTGATAAGTGCGCCTATGGAACTGCCGGAACAAGAGTTTGTCGCTCATTTTCGATTGACAAAGAATTGTTTCAAACAATTGGTAGAAGAGCTTAGGCCTTACATGCCTCGTCAGCGTAGAAAAACCGCTGTTCCTATAAAACTCAAGGTACATAAACTCACGGTTTTGAACTTGTTATAATATATAAGTAATTGGTAATGTTATATATAAATGCTATGTCAACTCTGACATGACTATTGTATGTATTTCAGGTATTAGCTGCACTGTATTTTTATGCACAGGGATCATATCAAAAAAACATTGGATCCTCTTACTTGCATAATATGTCTCAGCCAACTTTTAGTAAGTGTTTATACCAAGTCACTGAGGCACTTAATCATCCAAATATCTTAGGAGCCTACATAAAGTTTCCTTCAACAATTGATGAAAGGCAAAGTATAATGGAAAAGTAAGTATTATTGACAATGTATAGTATATATTGTTATGTGTGACCATTATAAACTTATGTATTTTTTGATTGTGGAAAAAGTTATAAACTTATTTAACTTTCACTTATATAAAAATAAGAAACATACAGATTCTGTACACGGCCAAAATATGTACCTTTATAGAATAATAATTTTAAAGACTGGTAATCATTAAAACCTTATCTACAATACATGTAGGGACAATACCATATTTGGTAATTATTTAAGTAATGTAGAATTTTAGATAAAACATAATCACATTGAGAAAGTATGTAAATTTAAGTCATGTTTGCTCTAAAAATGATAATATTCCACAAACTTGCATTTTTGCCAACTTATGTTTTGTTTTATATATCAAAAGTTATTTTAAATCCTCGATTATAACTTTTATCTTCTAAAAATTTTAAATTCCTAAAATCCTTACCATGATTATACCTAGTTTAGTATCAAAGACTAGCATTATTAAAATAATGTATGCTATGTGTTTTCAGGTTCATGGAAAAATTTGGATTTCCTGGTGTCATAGGATGCATAGATGGGACACATGTAGCATTGATACGACCCAGAGATCATGAAGAGGCATATTTTAATAGAAAAAATTATCATTCCTTGAATGTTTTAATTGTAAGTGCATAAATTTAAAATTTATATTGCTATGTTTTGCAGTTACGGCACAGCTATAATAATATTAGTTTTAAATTAAAAGATTAAATGTGTCTACAGTATTTACTTAAAAACTATTTATTTTAGATTTGTGATGCAGATCTTAATATTTTGCATGTTGATGCATCATATGGTGGTGCATCTCATGATTCTTTTGTTTGGAACCAGTCTCCAGTCAAAAGTTATATAGAAAGGATTATTGGTGATGGGGAACACTGTTGGCTGTTAGGTAGGTAATCATTTAAAATAAAATCCTCATATGAAAAGAAATTGTAATTTCTTAATTATCTGTTTAAAATAATTTGCAATTTAATTTATTTTTAGGTGATTCTGGTTATGCACAACGACCATGGATGATGACACCAATTATTGGAAGTGCTCCAGGAACATCTGAAGAATATTACACCAACCTACACTGCCGCGTCAGAAACACGGTTGAAAGGTGTATTGGAGTGCTCAAAGCACGATGGCGATGTTTATTAGCACATAGGGTCCTTCACTATAATCCAATAATGTCTGGAAAAATAGTGAATGCATGTGTTGTGCTACATAACATGGCTAATGCTTGTAGAACTCCATCACCCGATTTACCCATTACAGATGTTCAAAGAGAGCAACTGCGGCAAGAAGAGAGCATAATTCCCCGAGTGGAACAGATTTCAAATTACACTAGAAATGTTTTGGTGGATAGGCTATGGAGATCCAGATAACCCTTTTTAAATTTTTTTATATGTAGAAAATGAAATAATAAAAATTCTACATGGTCGGGTGTCAGGCAGGATTCGAACCCGCATCTCCCGCAATCTGGATGGATTGATTCAAATTTCATTCGAATTCAAAAATACGCAAGAAATGCATACACATCATTAATTTCACCGCATTTTCCAGTTTTAAACCCAGATAAGCCCGGAGAGGTATGCATAGTTCACGATACTGCCGCATGTACCAGCGGCGTTTGTCTTAATGATTACTTGTTAACTGGTCCAGATTTATTAAAGTCACTTTTAGGCGTTCTTATGAGATTTCATCATCATCATCACCAGCCTATATACGTCCCACTGCTGGGCACAGGCCTTCCTACATGGCAGAAACACATGAGGAGTTTGGGCCATAACACCACCACGCTGGCCCAATGCGGGTTGGTGGGTTAAAGCGGTTGCAGTAACAACCGGGACCAACGGCTTAACGTGCCTTCCGAAGCACGGAGGAGCTCAAGATTATAAATTTGATTGACCCATCCAGGGACCAACCATGGCGAAAGTTGCTTTGTTTTCGTAATCGAAACCAGAGCGCTCAAACCACTACGCCACCGAGCTCCTCCGCTTATGAGATTTAGGCAAAAGAAAATTGCAGTAACTGCCGATATAAAAGATATTTTTTTAAGAATCAAAATAAGAGAGTGTGATAGAGATGCATTACGTTTTCTTTGGTGCGATGATTTTAGTGCTACACCTATTCAATACAGAATGACATCAGTACTCTTTGGCGCCACATGTTCGCCTAGCACAGCTATATTCATAAAAAATCACAATGCTGTCAGATTCCAAAAAGAGTTTCCTGAAGCTGTAAATTCTATAATAAATAATCATTACATGGACGATTATTTGCAGAGTTTTGACACACCGGAGGAGGCCAACCGTGTGGCGAGAGCTGTGGACGCTGTACACCGCCGTGGTAACTTCCAGCTGCACAAGTGGACATCTAACGACATCGGTGCTATTACGGGACTCGCTTTAGGAGCCACGACATCACAAGTGGCCATCTTCAAACAGGAAAAAGTATTGGGGCTCGTGTGGCGTACTGCCGAAGATACCCTGGGTTTCAATATTTCTAATAACTTTAATTGTAAAGTACCAACTAAACGACATTTGTTGAAGCTGCGATGTCTCTATTTGACCCACTGGGTTTAGTTACACCTATAAGCATTCGAGCTAAACAAATATTGGAGGAAACATGGCGTAGCAAACTTAGTAATTCAAAACAACTACAATTACATGTATTCGTCGACGCAAGTGAAGTTGCCTACGCAGCAGTAGCTTATTGGCGGTCAGTAGATAGCGAAGGCAAAGTATCAGTTTCACTTGCGGCAGCGAAAGGGCGTGTAGCGCCCCTGAAGATAGTATCTATACCTAGACTTGAATTACAGGCTGCTGTCCTGGGAGGTCGACTGGCGCGCACCGTCCAAGAAGAACACGAGCAACGCCCCGACCGACTCGTCATGTGGACCGACTCGCGCACCGTGCTCTCCAGGCTACACGCAGGTGCACAATCATTCAAGCCTTTCGTTGCGCATCGTATCGCCGAGCTGGAGGAGACCACTTTCGTGAAGGCGGATGAGCTTAAGCGATCACACTGGAGAGCATCGCAGCGCTTAGCAGACCTCTTCTAGCAACGATGGCTGCACGAAGTCTTCCCCCTACTTCATAACCGGCGGGAGCCCCACGGACGAGGCAAAGCTGTCAAAGTGGGCAACCTTGTTGTCATAGTAGACAAAGCGGTTCCTAGGAACGTCTGGCCGAAGGGCAGAGTTGAGCGGGTTTATCCGGGCGCTGACGGGGTGATAAGAGTAGTAGATATTAAAACACAAAACGGTGTGATGCGTCGGCCTACGAAACGTCTAATTATTATATCATTAGATTAAAGTTGTATCAGTATATACAAGAGAATATTATTGTAATTTCGTTACGACTTTGCTTTGCAATTGTATAATTTTCAATTTGGATTATTACAAATAGAGTAGGTAATATCAAATAACCTTGTTTGTGTAACTAAGACTTGAAAACTTTGAGTAACTGTAACAACTTAATGCAATTGTCAAGAATATTGAATATTGTTTGTTTCAAATGTAATTGGTAGGTTTAACTTTAAAGGGTGTTGTCAAGGTGGATACTGATAGTCCCTAAAGAGTGTAATTTCTTATAGCAGAGTAGGTCACCTTGGCAACTACCCATCACCATACAACATTGTTGTATTTCCTCTTCAAGGAGTACCTTTAGGACGGCTCTAACAGGATAGATGACCACAAACTGAGGCTTATCCTTATGTATAAGGACTTAGAGCATTTTAAGCATAATGTGTTATTATTGTATAATTTGCTAGGGGCATAATCAATCAATCAATCAAATCATTTATTTGTGGTTCACATGTCAATTAGATCTTATATTCTTAATTTTTGATTTTAACATTATAAATGTTTGAAAAATTACTTAGTAATTAAAATATAATAAAACTAGAAAAATTTCACGTCCTGAGGCAGGAATCGAACCCGCGACCTTTCGCAATCCGGGCGACTGCTCTGACCACTGAGCCACCCAGGACTTGGGATATCCCTGTGAAATTCTTCTAGTCTATCTGTATTTGCGTTTATGAGCTAACGTCCACCCTACAATGTCGAAATATTCTATTTCAACATCCGAAACGAGTATTTTTACAAATACCAACGATTCGGTTAAGTTGGGGCAGTGATTTTTCTAGTTTTATTATATTTGAATTACTAGACCTTATATAATAAAATTCATAGGTACAAAAATGTGACCTGCCGCAATAGGCGTACAAATGTCAATAAAATATCTATTGTCAATTAATATTAATAAAATTTACTCAAACAGTTAATTACCTACACAAATAAATATTATAAATATTATTGTTTCATATAGTTTAATAATTGTTTGTTTATTATGACAGTTTTGGTTAAGTAACTATGTGACTTTAGGCGTTAACCTGTTTTAAATTAACTTCAAATTATGGTTGTGACTATGATAAATATAGATACAGTCCACTGAAATGGTCACTTAAGATTTGTTGTTTGTTTGAATATTTTAACTTAAGTCTAAGATCCATTACACTCTAATGTTCACTTGGTATTTGTTGTTTGTTTGAATATTTTAACTTATGTCTTAGATCCAGTCCACTTTAATGTTCATTTAAGATTTGTTGTTTGTTTAAATATTGTAACTTAAGTCTTATTTAAGAATTTCATGTAGTCGAGCGCATCGGTAACGCGTTGACAATTGTATGCACATTTCATGTGCACGGCGGGAGTAATGTTACGGATGCGCGCGAACACCTTATCATTCATATAAATATAGGTACATCACTGCCTACATTCCTTCTCCGCGACGCCATTACCGTATAAGGGGGCTGTTGCTGAATTCGCCACCATATAAGGAAATACGAATTCCGTCGCCTTATATGGTCATATTCAAATGTCTTGTAGCCAATAGAAGCTCGCTAACAGAGAAGGTGTTTAGGCAGGGATACAGCCGCGCTCTCTTTATTATTAAGATTATAGTCTGTCGTTTTCCGAAAGCCTCCGCGCTTACACGTTGTTATTAAGAGAGCCTCCGCGGCTACACAGTTCTAGTCTCGTGTGTTATTAGTGTTATGCTTTACGATAAGATAGTGTTTATAATAAGTTGTAACCAACGCTATGGTTTAGTGATTATAGTGATATTTAAACAGTGAAAGTTTGTTCCTCTTTTATTTTGACTCCGCACACTTGCCCTCCAATTTTACACACGTTAGCCACAATCACACCTTAGGCCTGATTAGTCCGTGCTCCACAATACTATCATAGAAAGATCTTATCAAATCAAATCATTTATTCGCACAAATGTGGGTATTGGTATTTTATTTATTTAATATGGCACAACAGATTACATTCAAAACAACACTAAATACGATTATCCTAATTATGGTACTAGAATATAACCCAAAGACGTGTACACAGCATGCCAGAAGATTGACACATAAAACAAAACGTTAGGTATAAATATTAAACAAGGTGCTATATAAGAATACTAAGAAAGGAAAAATACAATATGTTAGCGACAAGATACAATATAAGTACACAAACAGCAAATAAAGTAATATTGACACTATACAAAAGATACAACAAAAGCAGAAAAAAAACGGTGCAAGATCTTTTTAATTATTAATTTAAAATTCGTATGCTTTTCAATGAATACGTCTAAATGTGACATAATAATAGGTTCAGCACATTTAACATTTCCGTCTGGCAAAAGTTAATATTAATAATGACACTTTCATGATATTGAATTATATTTTAATAACATTAAAATTAAAATTTACATTTTATTTCTAGTTTTAAAATTGTGAATGTCACAACTAGTGTGAGATTCAATATACTTACTGTTAATATACACATAATATTTAGCTTATTTCTATGAGATTCTTAGCATTGCAGGGATTCATAATGTGAGTGCCGGGTACATAGATAGCGGCGCAAGAGCAGGCGACGAGAGTTAGGACTTATGACTGGTTATAGAAGGTACAGTCAGCATCAAAAGGAGATTCACATTTTAGTACCTTCTCAAAATAACGCAAATTCAGTTAGTGACAGATAATGTCATGGCGGCATGGAACCGATATGATCATCTACCTTTGATGCTGGCTGTACTTTATGGCCTTTCGGTTGACTTATTACCTGAAACAAAAATTTTGCTCCTTAGTGGTTTCAAATAAAATTTAAATTATTAAAAACTCTAGACAGGGAAATAAGTGACTTCTAGATCTATAAACTGGTGGGCAAACCACTCAAACATGGGTGGTTAGACATGTGTATACTTATTGTAAGGGCTGCTATTCCTTTCCTTTTAAAAATATTTTCCATCAATGATACAAATTGCATTCTACTACCAAAGACTTCCATTTTTCTATTTCCAAGTTAAATAATAATAGTAACTTGTTAAATAGTATTTATGTAGCAGACAAGTCCTGATTTAAATAGCAGCCCTTGTATGATATATACCATATGTAATTATAATTAATATTCATTTTTACTTACAGAGGCTACTACTTATATTAGACAGATTTTGGTTAATATTGGAGAGATTTTGGTTGACATTGTAGAGATTTTGGTCAACTCTCTCCATAATATTAACCAAATTGGCCAATGTTCCCGCTACACTCTCTTCAAAGGCAAGTCGCCTGTTTTCTTGCTCCCGCGCCCACTCTGGTAAATCACCTAAAACAAATTACAATAAGTCAAGTACAATTTAATATGATTTAAAATATTTTTATTCACTTTCTTATAAATTTACATATTGAAATGTAGTATGTGTGTGTTATTTGAGTAACATTTATTTACTGCTAATTTACAGGGACGACTGTGAGAAGTTGCTGGTGAATTCCTCCTCAGTACAAGTTGTGTTGGGAAAGTCAATTAGGTCACCTAATTTTCTACAGCACTCTAACATTTTAGAATATGAAAAACTTTTATAATATTTGTTAATTTCTATAATATTGTACAAAAGCTCTTTAAAATTATAATTTAATATTAAATGTTTTTTTTTTATTATATCAGTAATAAAATGAATTGCACACCTCTCACTTATTTTATTCAATTTTAATTCAAAAGTCAAAACCTAAAGTAGTATATTTATAGCAGTAACTATTATTTACTATACATATTTAAATAATAATTTTCAGCCTATATTCCTTAAATTTTACAAATACTAGTTGATGTTGTAATAAATAAATTGGAATATTAAAGTAGGTATTCTAGCTTATATAGATTTCTGAAACCTTTGGATGTTAAATAAAATTAATAAGAGTATTATGTAGTTTTAAAAAGGAAAAACATCAAATAATGTATTTTCATAATTACCTAAACTATTTCTTCTGCGTCTCACACGTCGTAGTGGCTGTGGCAAAGATGGTAAAGGTGATGCAGTTGTTGAAGGTAAAACTTCAGGTGGTGCAACTGGTGGTGGTGGTGGTGGTGATGGTGTGTGGATAGGAGCAGTTACTGGGGTAGGACTGTCTAAGAACTGCTCACATGGAGGTGTTTGAATGTCAGATTCATTAAGCCATTCAACCTCCATGTAAGGTTCCTCAACAGCTGTGGAAGTAGATGCTTGGGATTGTGTTACAGGAATCTGTGAACAAATTAATTATTTAAAGAATCTGGAATTTAAAGTAATTAAATTAAAATGAAATGAATTTAAATTTAATTTAATTATTTATTTAAAGTTTTGTATCTATATGCCTGCTGTCTAATTAATACAAGTTATAATGTTTTAGCACTAAACAGTTTATTACTAGCATAAATATGAATATGTACTAAATTAATTGATTCATGAATATAAAATAAGATAACTAAAATCTTACTTGGAAAGGAATCTGGACACCAGGCAAACCCTCAACTGCAACCCGGCCCACTATTTGTAAAATACGCTCCTCAATTGCAGTTAAGGGCAATATGTGACTTGGCCCACCACCAGTTTTAGCTGCACTACGCCTTACATCTGCACCTTTTGCCTTGGTTTTGGCCTTCAACTCAATCCAATACTAGAACAGGGGGAAAAATAAATATAGTAAATAAACCATTGTAAGTATACTTACAAATTAAAAATATTTAATTGCTGAGATTAAATAATAACTGTAAAAAAATTTAATCAATGAGATTAAAAGATACCATAGTTATAAAAGGTACAAAAGCGTATATTTTGATATAGATAGAAATTATAATTATAATGTGATATCTTACTCTGCGCCATTGGTCACCAGTTTTGGACACTCCATTTGCCACAGCATTTAATTTCATGGCCAAGGCATCCCAGGCTTTTACGGATATTTGATGGGCCTGTGGCCCCCGGGAACATCTCCCCAAGGCAATATCCAAGTTCTCTTCTGCAAAAGATATTAAGATCTCCAATTGCCTTGGGGAAATTTTTCTGGCTGGTGGCATTCTGAAACATCATATAAAAATTATACTATGTGCTTGGATTATAGTAAATCACTTTCTTTTATGTCAATAAACTATTATTTTTCATTTAAATAGCTTTGGACAATATTTACATAACTTAAAAAATAAATATGTTACATACATACCTTAGAAGTTATCTGTAATATAATTTAAAACCGTCCGTTTTAAGCGTCTGCTGGCGTACTGTGAATTCACAAGAGTTAAAACTGCGTAAAAATACATTCTCAAGTAGAAAGAGTTCTTTTTTATATTTCAAGTGGTTGATAATTTGTTCAAAAATTCAAAATATGCCCCACACTAAACATTGACAACATAAGTGGCTATCCCTGCAAAACGACAGTTTTACGTAACCATGTATTTAAATATCAAAATCCCAGGTAACCAAGTCTCTTAAAATTATTTGTATAATACCAGTGTTGTGAGATAAACATGTCGATATACACTGTAAGATTTCTTATAGGCACCGAGAGGTCACGTGATCCAGCCGTCATACAGAATACCAAAGAAAGGAAACGTTCGGTTACGCACCGAGCTCGGTGGATAACCGATAGCGGTTGATCACTGCTAATGTCAAAATTAGACAATAGGCCTGCAGATCTATGTACAGTCGGCAGCACGTCAAGCGTAACAGTTTGTCCTTGAACCTAGAGCGCAACGCACAGAAAATTTGTGAGCAAAGGATAAACATATGTCTCTCAGCGCCTCTTTCTAACGTCTCTCTCTCAAGTACTCTGTACCTACAATACTCGCAGTTGGCCTTGAACGCGAGCGCGACGACTATTAAAATTTGTATTTCTTCGATATAGCCTCCGACTAAATATGTGTAGGTTTATAGGTAGCTATAGCTACAGCTAGCTACGTACGCGGTCTACTCTCTTCGCTTCGTTGTTTCAACTTGATTTAAAATTAAAGTACGGCTGAGACCATTGCTTTAATTTAAAACAAAAAGTTTTCTACATATAATGGCTAGTTATATTTTATTTACGCTACCTATTTACCAATGATGCTCAGCGTACCTAGTTATTTCAATCAACAAATATTATACCTATTAAAATACAGGCTTCATTATTTATTCATTGTTATTAACTTAAAAAATATTTTTATTGTCGGGTCATTATTACGGTCCATTGTTATGGATAGAAATGAAAATAAACATTTACTTAAGTTTGTTTTTCTACATTTATTTAATGTTAAAAAACAAAAACAAAACATTTATAACGTTCAACTCCTATTATCATACCTGTAACTACTACTCATTCACAATATTTTAAAGATCTAACATTCTACTCTTCAAATGTGAATATGAAATAACAATTTTGAAGAAAAGTAATATTAGACCTAACACAAATACAACACACATAATCTTATTGAATTTAGTATTAAAAATAAATTCACAAGAAAATATAATATTTATCTACCCATTTGTGTAGTGCTACTATTTTATTTTCATTCCATCCAAGTGCGTGGCCATTTCGTATATTACTTAAATAATTTTTTCAAAGAAACTAACATTTATAAATAAATTATACAAGAAAAGTCAATGTTGATTTTGTTATTTCGTATTCAATAGTTTGAACCCTTATTATTAGGTCGCCCCATACAATTCAGGTCTCAATACAAAATGGACATCCTATTTCTATACTCAACTTTTAAATACCACAGATACAAAAAAAAATCTTCTAAACTTGAGCCCCAACTTCATACTTAAAAAATGCGATGTCATAAAAATTAGACTAAACTGCGCGTACAAGTAGCGTTAGCTCAAACAATTCGACCAATTTTAACCAATAAACGCTCGAAGCATTCTGACAAGCTCTGCTATTGGTCAAATTCTAAAAGATGGTTGAAGTTGAACCAATAGCGAAGAGGGTGTGCTTTCTTTCTAGTAGCTATACATAGCGTTTACTAGGGTTATATATACTGTTACGCTTGATGTGCTGCCGACTGTACACTATACTAAAAAACAGGTAAAAATATGCATACCAGTGTTCAATTACCCATTTTCTTTTTATTTGCTTTGTTGCGAAGAATGTTCATAGAAAAAACTGCAACACAGCCAAATATTCATCATGGCGCGTATGTCACTTTGGTGTCGTTTAGATGACTTCTATGTCACCCGCCATATTGCCATAGTAAATAACGGTGAAATCAACGAAAAACTTCAACTTTTGCACAAACAATGCACGAAAACGAATTATTAGTATTTTTCACGGGTTGAAGAGATTTTTCCTGATTTTTTGAGATACTGTACATATACCTGGCCGGATATGAAACATCACCTTTAATTAGCCTGTTTTAAAAAATACATAAATAAATAAATACTACTACAAAATATTAATATATTAAAATGGTGACGATAAAGTTATGTTTATGAAATAGTGCTTAAAAAACAAAAAAAAACTGTTTAGCTGACAAAAACATTCAAGATATACGACCAGTTTACAAATATATGCCTCTAGAGCACAAAAACTACATGGAAGTGTTATAAAAGAAGGTTAAAGATCATAAAGATGCCGAAAATATGCCCACCCCAAGCAATAATATAAATACTGGAAAACTGAGAAACAAAATCTAAACAATAAAATACTACAATAAAATTAAAACTATAAAAGGAAAAGTAAATGCATAAAAACTAATGAAGGAATAGCCCTTAGTCTAAGTATTTTAATATATTAATATTTTGTAATAATATTTTCCTGTACCTTTTGTTATACAAATAAAACTATTGATTGTTGTATGTATTTTTATTTGTTTATCTATGTTTCTAACACTTTTCGCAGTCAAGTCTTGTATTCGTATTCCTTGTATGACATTAAACTCTCAGTTATAATCGTAATCGCAAAATAATAAAACACAGTAAAATAAATTAATAAATTTATTATTTACCCATAACATTAATATCATCTTCGTGTGGTGACGGAGTAAGAACACACCACTCCATCCCATTCCCAGAATGTCGTAAGAGTCGACTAAGGAAACAAGGCACATAACATCGGTACAAGAAAAGGAAAACTCGAAATAAAACCATATGCCAGCCCGTCTGGACTCTGGCCAGTGTGGTCTTGTAGGCTAAATTCCTCCTTTTTTGAGGAAAAGCCCGTGCCCAGTAGTGGAGCGTTTAATAGGTTGTAATGAAAACATTATTATTATGCTTTACTAATAATCATTCATTTCGGAATAAAATTATTTTATTTAAATAGTTTCGAAAAGAAATTTTTTGTGTGTATTTTTTTCCAAAGTATCGATATCGAATATCCAGATATGTCTGAATTACACATTTAATTAATAAGAATTTATGGCTAGTGTCATGTTCATGTGAGCCTGTTTCAAAAATTTTATGGTTCGTTTCAAAATAATGATCCATCACAAATTTAAATATGCGAAGATAATAGCCTTCAGGTAAGCTCTTACTTAAATTTGGTTTTATTATTTTTTCCGTCTTTCTGGTTATGTCCTCTAGGTCTTTGGACGGGTATTTCAATCCACCTCGTGTTTTGTATTTGATCAAAGTTTTATAATTTTCTTTTGGATCTCCAAATAACATTGTTACGCATTTGTCACATTTTATTGTGCGGGATAATTTTCTTGCAACGAATCCAGCAATGTATGTTATAACACTTTCAGAGTAGCGTGAAAGTGTACTGTTAAGGCAGTCTATATATTCTTCAAATAACTCGCTGTCATCTTCTGGTACTTCAATAAAAGAGTTCTTGGCGGTTAAGGCATTTAAATTTTTCACGGGGTCTGCCTTGCTAGAGCAATTTAAAATATTTATTTGTTCCAAAGGAATACAGTTTCCAATGCCACCATCCCGAATTTCTGCTCTGATTAATAGTCTTTTAAAAGCGGCTTTAAATTGCACTGCATTAGGATTATTATTAAACCCTCCTCGAGCTCTGATGGCCGAAAAAAATAGCTCTATGTGATCCTGGCTTATCTTATACAAAGGTAAGTACTTTAGAATTTTAGTGTCTTCCACCAAATGCCGAAAAAGTTTAATGGCATTCTTCATATTTATCACCAGCCCAATGAAGCCGGTCTTTCGCCTCGAATGAATCAATAGCTCTCCAGAATCTAACTTCAAATTGGAAATATAGCCAATGGCTCCTTCAAATAGAGCTTCCACTAAACCAATATTTTCTAAACAAATAGCTTTTTTCCAACCAGGTGGACGAATAGAATGACTATTTAAAACGTCAAAAATATCATTCATAATTCGTATGAAGTTTACGGTACCCTCACTATTTTCAAAATCTTTTATTTGTAACTCTTTACTACAAAATTCTAAGGCATCTGCCACAGAGTTACTCAAGAGTTGGGTAGCCAGACGGACCTTCATTTTTTGTTTGGCAAAGTATAAATGGGCCTTTGTAATTTTGGTTGCCATGTGCAAACCTTCGCTTTCTTGCAGCATCAAAAGTAGCTCCAAATATTTAAAATCAATTTGTCTACCAAAGACATCATAAAATGTTCTTAACTCGCCAAATGCATTACGTATTAATTTAATCGCATGGCAAGGATCGATAAAAGCATGGAGAGAACTTTTACTGTACTTGAAAGTGGTCTGCAGATTTTCTTTCTTTAACAAATGACATCCTAGCTCAGAAAACATGCTGAAATTTGCAGCTGGGCCATCACAAGTTACCAGCGTTGCCAACTGCCACGGTCTCGATTACCCAAAAACCTAACTGAAAATCCCCAATTTTGGGGGAAAAAAAATCAATATTCCCCACATTTTCCCCACAAATTTTCAGGAAAGAAATAAAAGTACTGTTTCTATAAATCAAATATATTTATTACATATACTTATTAAGTATTTAATGATTTTCATCAAGGTATTTATTGCAGCTCTTTATTATGCCTTTGTTTTGTCAACATATCATTCGAAGGATCAAATTTTAATCCTTTCTTCTAGTGGTCATAAGCGCTGCTACAGTGTCAATGTGCAGGCGATTGTGATTCTCTGTTTTCAAACTCTTTAAAACGCTAAAAATAAACTGTAAAACCTTCCTGCCGGTGAAATTGCTTTAAACTTCATTTTTTTTTATACAAAGCACGGCAATTGACCAATTGCACTAGCCGCCTCCACCTTGCCGGCCCAAAAGGTGCTTAAATAATCAAGGTAATTAAATATTCTTACATAATTTATAAAATACTTACTTCTTAGACTACTTTTATTACTTCTAAGTTCAGTTCTAGCGTAAATGTCGTGATTCCCCGCATTTTCCCCACATAAACGCTCTCCCCACAAATTACCCAATCGAACTGAAAATCCCCGCAGTTTGGGGAATTCCCCACAGATTGGCAACGCTGCAAGTTACACTCACTACCTTGACGCCAACATCTTCACATTTTTGAATGCACATTTTTACTATCTCTGCTTTTTGTTCCCCATTCAAAGACGTGATAAAAAAATATCCGACAGGCAATTTCCATCCTCCATTTATGGAATTTAATAATAACACCAGACACTGATTGGCCACTTCTAACGAATCATGGTCACAGTCAGTTCCTATTGTCCCACGTCCATAGTATATTTTTGTTTGAGGATCCCAACACAGTGACTTTCTAATTGACATTTCATCAAACATAAGAGCACATATAATGGGTGAATCACTAGACTGAACTTTAATTTTTAACGTTTCAAATGCTTCTTTACAAAAACCAGGCTCTGCATTTATTTTTTGATACCACTTTGTTAATGTTCTCGGGTGAGGTAAGCATGTGTTATATGTGCGACGTACGAAATCGTATGCTTTCGGTGAAAAAAAATGAAGTGTCAAAGCAAATTTACGCGTCTCTTCGGAATACTGTTTTTCTAAAGGCAAGCCCTGACTTTTCAAAATTTGCCTTTTTAAAAAATCTTTAGGTCCTGCACACGCTTCCAGAACAATCGAATTATCATTGTTTACCAAATTTCTTTCTTGAAGATCATTTATTATGTTCCTAAAATCAAAAATTTTTTTCTTCTGTCTGCGAACTTTTTCATTTAAATTTTTAATTTTCTTTTTTAGACTGTCACATTTTTGCTCTAATCTCTTAACTTCTGTCGGTCGATCCTGAAATTTAAGGAAACCACGTTAATTGATTATTAAAGATTATAAAAACCCATTATATTATTATCACAATTAAAAATAGGTAGTTAGTGAAGGTCATTACACTATTTATTCAATTATCATATATTTAAAATCCATCAGTCAATCTTAAATCATCAATATAACTCTATATCAATTTAACTCTATAACTACCTTTTTGCCTGCTACTTTGTCCACGTGAACTACACTAACCCTTTTTTAAAATTAAATATATGATTCTTAGTCATTTCTAACCGAGTAGCTAAATACAATTTTTATCGATTTAGCTTCAAAACTGACGGACTTCCATACAAACTTTACATCCCCAGTTATATCATTTTGCATGACATTGCATTTCTTTCAAAAATAATAAAGTAATTTAAATAATAATTTAATTTGGATGACTCAAATTGAAAAATTCCTCATTTAAAAAAGTATGACACTAAAATGTATCATCATTTTAAAGACATGCGCAGGTAATTAGGTTTCTAAATTGGTCTAAAACTTATGGTTAAGTACTAAAATTGCAAACATAATGCGATGAATATGAAGGGGTGAATATTTTGAAAAATTCAATAAACTAAATTAGTGTTTAATTCTTGTAGGTAATCAAGTGACCTAACTAGGAATTTCGGTTGGACCATTATTTACGGGACACCTGTATATAAAAATCAATTGCTGTTCATTTGTCTCGCTAAAACTCAAGAACGGCTGGGCCGATTCAGCTGATTTTGGTTTTGAAATGTTTGTCGTAGTCCAGGGAAGGGTTAAACGGCTAGTATTTAATAAAAAAGGGTTATTGTAGTTCACGCGAACGAAGTTGTGGGCAGAAAGCTAGTAATATATAAGAACATAATACCAATAAGTATGGAACGCGTGAAGGGCCAGGCACAGGTTCAGGAACATTTTTTGTATATGCAGTTTCAACAGGAATCTGTAAATAAAATAATATCTCAGTATATATTGTTAAGTACCTAATGTGAAATCTTCTCTTGAAAGAAAGAAAGAAAGAAAGAAAAAATATTTTATTTAAATAGGCCACAAAGAAGCACTTTTAAATCGTCAAAAAAACACATTTTTACAACTATCACAAAAAAAATATTAACTAACAACGTCATAGTCTCTGTCTGTCTGTCATGTCTGAATTTACACCGGTTCCAAAAGTTGAACTACCGAGAAGATTCCGGCAACAAACTCGTGTAGTCACTCTTTTCAAAATAAATATTCAAATACAATGTTTGTAGTTAAAAAAAAATATAACTTTTAGCAGTGCAGTGCCGCCCAGCGATAAAAATAATTAAAATTAGAAGAGAATCTATATCATCGTACCGACAAAGTAGTTACCCAATGTCAAAAGTATTATCGTTATTTTCAAGCTATCTGACAATGCACAATCACAAAATAGGTATACAGAGGTTAATAGTCATAATACTTACACGTAAATAAACTTAAAAACATTTTGGAATTTTAATGTTTCCACGCATTCTTATCATCTAAATATTCTTGGACCTTATAGTAGCCTTTTTTCATTAAAGTTTGTTTGACATATAACTTAAGTTTGTGAAAAGGCAGTTCAGTTACATTTGGCGGGACTTTGTTATAAATGTGTATACATTTCCCCATGAATGAGCGACTTGTCTTGTGAAGTCTAAAACTTGGAACAGCAAGTTTATTTTTATATCTAGTGTTTAAGTTATGAATATCACTATGTTTTGAAAAGGTATGTTTATATTTGTGAACATAAATTATGTTCTCATATATATATTGAGAAGCAATGGTCAAAATATTAATTTCTTTAAATAAATCTTTTAGTGAATCACGTGGCTTGAGTCCGTAAATAGCACGCACAGCCCTTTTTTGTAAAATAAAAATGTCTTCAATGTCGGCTGCTGTGCCCCACAATAACAAGCCATATGACATGACACTGTGGAAGTAACCAAAGTAAACAAGTCTTGCTGTTTCAACATCACACAAAGACCTAATTTTTTTAACAGCATAAGCAGCTGAACTAAGTCTTTTAGATAGGGACGAGATATGAGGATACCATTGTAAATGAGAATCTAACTTAATTCCCAAAAATACTGTAGAGTCAACACATTCAATAGTTTCTTCATTGATTTCAACATGAGTACTAACCTGCCTTACATTTGGTAAAGTAAATTTAATACACTTTGTTTTCTTTGAATTTAACAATAAATTATTATTTTCAAACCAGGATAGCACTTTTGAAATGGCATTATTTACATCCTCAAAGTCAGTTTTAGTTCGGTCTATTTTAAAAATTAGTGAGGTGTCATCTGCAAACAATACCGTCTCACACAATTTTTTTGAAAAGTAAGGGAGGTCGTTGATATAAATTAAAAAAAGCAATGGCCCTAATATCGAACCCTGAGGCACGCCCATATACACAGGCGCACCAGAAGACTCAGTTTTGTTTATAACAACTTTTTGAATTCTATTGGTCAAATAGGATTCAATAAGTTTTAATGAGTTTATTGATACACCATAATGCTTTAATTTACCCAATAATGTTTGATGATCAACACAGTCAAACGCCTTGGACAAGTCGCAGAAGATACCTAGTGCATCCTGCCGATTTTCCCAAGCATCAAATATGTGTTTTATAAGTGCAATTCCCGCGTCTGTAGTATTTTTTCCTTTAGTAAATCCGAACTGTCTATTGTGAAGCAATTCATTTCTCGTAAAATGAGAAAGCAATTGGTTAAGAATAATTTTTTCAAAAATTTTGCTAAGAGTCGGCAAAATAGAAATGGGACGGAAATTTGTGGGGTCATTGCTATCTCCCGCCTTAAACAAAGGTATTATTTTACTTAATTTCATTTGATTGGGAAATACACCATCATCAATACATTTATTAAATATAAACGATAGTTGAGGAGATATAACATTTATTATAGAATTTATAACACTAACAGAAAAACCCCATAAATCCTCAGTCTTTTTCATATTCAAAGACTTGAAAGCTTCTATGATCGTATTAACGTTAATTTCATGGAAATTGAAAGGAATATTGCACTTATGAACATTCGTCTCTATGAGAGCAAGTGCGCGCTTAGTACAAGAATTCAATTCTTTTGTAATTTTAATAGGTATATTGGAAAAAAAAGTCTCGAAGGTATTTGCAACTCCATCATCTGTTTCTATAGTTTTTCCACTGACATTAATTTTAAAACACCTATTAGTAACTTTTGATTTACCACTTTCTTGATTTATAACTTTCCAAGTGGCTTTTATTTTATTATCAGATTTCTTAATTTTATTACTCAAAAAGTTCGCTTTGGCAGTATTACAAACCTTTTTAAAGATTTTGGAGTACTGTCTGACATAATCAATAAAAAATGGATCAGTGGAAGTCGACTTCTGATAGTATAGTTCAAATAATTTTCTTCTACTTATATAAATACCCGGAGTTGCCCAATCACTAAACTTCCTTTTAGAACTGACTTTAAAGCTTTTTTGTTTAAAAATATTCTTGAATTCAATATTTAAATTATCAAATAAACTGCTATACAACTTATTGGGATCATCGGTTTCTTTTAGACAGTGAATTCTATTCATTACATTATTTTCAAATTTCCTCAAGCGACTATCTGTAATAGGCCTATAAGTTATTTTTTTTATTTGGTTAACATGATGGTGCTCAATAGCGATTTTCTGTCCACTATGATCTGAATTTATACAATATATAATTGATTGTTCAAGTACATCACAGTTACAAAAAATATTATCCAAGCAGGTAGCTGATATTGGTGTAATTCTAGTAGGTTCAAAGAAAGTATGGAGAAGATTAAAACATCTGAATAAATTAAGGAACCTTTCTGAGTACGAACATGATAACAAAATGTTTATATTGAAGTCACCACATACAACTATCTTCTTGTTATTGCCACTTATTATATTTAAAACGTTTTCCATTGAAGCCTCAAATAGATCATAGTTTCCAGAGGGAGGTCTGTATACACATACAACAATATGTTGCTCGAGTTCTATGCAGGAAATTTCAATAGTTCGCTCAATAGAGTGACGAACAACATCTGGTCGTTCTTTATATTTTATATTATTTAATAATAATATTAAAGATCCACCTCTAATAGTAGATTCTCTTGTAAAAGCACTTACAATATTATAGTTTTCAATACAGGTCAGAATTTCATTTTTTTTTAACCAATGTTCTGTTAGACATAACACATGCACTTCCATGGTCTGCAAAAATAAACTAATTTCTAGATCTTTGCCAGAAAAGCCCTGTACATTTTGGTGAACAATATCTAAATAATTAGACTTTTCTGTTGTTTTAACTTTGCCAGAGGCTTTCTCTGTTGTCTTATTATCTAATTTAAATGAATTGGAATAGATTCCAAAACAGTATTATTAGTCAATCTAATTTGCTCAATAGAAGCATTGTCAGGAGTAAATTGCTCAATAGAAGCAAGGTCATTAATAAAAGTCTGCTCAATAGAAGCAGAGGTTTTAATAGCCAAATTTCTGGCTAAAGTTAAAAAATTATAGCTTAGCAATTCAGCTATTTGTCTTCTAAAATACTTAGATAGATTTATTCTATCTTTAGTCAAATAAAATTTATTTTTTAAGTTGGTCAATATATTGAAGTCAATAACTTGTATTTTCTTACTATAATATGCCATGTTGGACAGTACTAAATTTAATTTATACCTAATGTTATTTTCTTCCTGTGGCAAACTGTAACAGTAGGGTAATGTAAACATAACAATTTTTTTCACATTTAATGTATTTAAATAGTCAAGATAGTTTTGAAGCGATTTTTTGTTTACATTACCTCTGTTTCCAATTAAAATAATCAAATTATCACTTTTAGTCAAGTTATGTTTGGATATTTTATCCATAATATTATTGTAAGATGAGCCCGGACTACAGTAATTTGTTACACTTTGTCCCAATTTATTTTTTAACATAAGGCCCAAATCTTTTCCAATTTCATCACTAAACATTATATTATTGTTGTTTGTTTGTGTATAAGAACTGTTTTCGTTACTGCTAAACATTTCAAATGTGGGTTGTTCAGAGAAAGATGGCTCACACATTGACATGGACCATTCTAACTGATCCAAGGTGACCAGGCCTGACACCAAGGAACATCGCCTAGCCAAGTGGTGATTTTCAGTTTTGGAAGTGCTGAATAGGTGATTAAGTGTCAATGTGTGTTCCCTCAAACTTTTTCTTGATGAACTATATTTATTAGAAATATCACTTAAAGATGTCTGCAGATTACTAATTTTGTCATTTAAATATTTTACATTATTATCATACATCTCTTGATTTTCTTTGATTAATTTGGAATAAGAATCTAATTTGTTTAACAACACTGTACGTTCTTTACTAAACTTCAAATTTTTGTTGTAATACTTTTGCTTTTTAATCATAGTTTTTGTTTTCTTAATAAATTTATTTAATTTTAAATACTTTTTTATTTTGTTTCTGCTGCATTTAACCAATCCTTTAGTGTTGGGTGTATTAATAATCTCATCATTAGAAGAAAAGTTCAATGACACTGCAGGATTTATATTATATGCAACAGAAACCATATGTGGGGCACTATCTATCAATTCATCAAATAGACTCTGATTCTGTGAGGCGGTCCAGTTCAATTTTTCAGATTCCAAAACATTAATATTATTGTAAGCCTCTTTTAAACATTTTTCCAATTCAGCGATGCGCCTGAGGGCCTGCTCATACTCATCACTGCACTGGTCAAATTGGTCTATAGTATATTGCAATTTGTCCTTTTCCTCAATTAACATTAAATTTTGAGTGTACAACTCACCCATTTCCTTTTTTAATTTACAGTTAATGTCTAGAGAATCCAACAGTCTGTCTAGAGAATTCAACAATCTCTGAATCTGAACCCAACCTAGGAAACCTAATTGATATACTTTATTTTTAAAATTAATGATATTTGTTTATCATTAATTGAATACATTTATAATATTAATATTATATCTTCCTTAAAAGTCAAATTCATAACTTAATAAAAACATTGGCCCTAATTCTGGAGAACACATGCTAAGTTTAAATTTAAGTTCAGTCTATTTCTTTCTTTCAAAACTATTACGAAAAGGATGGCTGTCATATAAATTGACATTTAGAAAGGTGCGTTCAATTTTCGACCTTATTGAACGTGCTAAAATGCAGTGTTTAGAAGGCACCTCCATACATGCCGTCTAAAATTGTCTATGGTTTCTATGAAATCTATCTAAATTTAATTGACAGCTCTAAACAGATTCTTGCTTTCTTTTTCCTGACTTATTTCGAGAAAGAGATATATTGTACTTAAATTTAGAATTAAAGAGGCCCTTTGTTACGGTTAATGTCAGTAGGTAGGCATGTATATATAATAAGTACATTTCAATTTAAAATTATTATTTACAATAACAATTTTATATTACTTACCCGGTCAGGAGAACTTTGATCAGTCAGCTCAGTCAATACAGCAGAAATCTCTCGATTAGCTTTTGGCTGCAAACATGAAATTTCATTATATTAATTTCATAATATTATAAGTTTTATTTATATTAATCACTAAAAGCGATAAGCACGTGGTTTCTAAAGGGAATTAATTTCCCTTGCAAACCCCATATTATGTAGAAAACAATGTCATTTTTCACATTACCACAAAACTTTACGCTTTATTTGGGTTTACCCACAGAGGACATAACTTCCCTTAGCTTGTAGTGTTATGAAATATCAGTATGTTATACTGGTGAAGTTAAAATGTTCTATAATTTTAGCAAATACAATAATTTAAACTGTGATTTAAAATATCTCAGCACTAAAAGAGATGACGGTATAGCATCATCTCGAAGTCTAACGACATCAAGGGTCCTGTTAAATGCAGTTTCATTAAAATGTAGAGAGCAAATGAAAATTTCTTTTAAGTTTGGTCTTATATTTTCAGCTCCAATTGCTTCTATCCACTTTTTCTTCTTATATGCACTTCTTGGTAACCTTAAAATATAATTATTATTATACAAATTGAAATTGGAAACATTAGTTTTCTCTATTACAATACAGTAGGCTTTACAATACAATATATACATATTGAGATAGTTATTGGGATAGGAAGATAGTATTCTTTTTGCATTTATGATTTAAACTAAGCTAAATTCAGTTTAGTATATACGTAAGTAAGTATACGTAATACTAAACTAAATTTAGCTGAGTGAAACTATTACAATTGATAAAATTAAAAGAAATAAAATAAAAAATCTATAAAAAATATTAAATACTTTTGGGCCTGCCCGCCTAGGATGACCACCGAAACGCGATATGATAAAGCCATTTATCGCTTTAAACTGTCAAAAATCATTGGATTTAACCACCAAATTGAAATTTTATCGAAACTGCGAACTTGTATTGTATATATACATGTTCGCGTTTCGATAAAATTTCAAGACAGCGGTTATATCTAATGATTTTTGACAATTCAAAGCTTTAAATAGCTTTATCATATCGCGTTTCGGTGGTCATGCTAGGCGGGCTGGGCTTGGGACTTGCAAGTTATCACGTTATTTTTTTTTTGACAAATCTTCTTTTTATATACTTTTGAGATATTAATCATATATTAAGAAAGGACCCTATTTTAAAGTTACACTCCACTGCCTATAAGATCATTCTCCAGTATGTTATCGCTATGATAATAAAAATTTATCGTAAATTACTTTCGATGATTTGGAAACAACACTAGCTCTCAAATTCAATAATTTTCTTAACATGAAAATATCCAAAATAAGGCCTATTAATGAATTAAAAAACTACGTGGCTGGTATCATAAAGATCAATAAAACTGTTAAACATTCAGAATAGCCATAAATGTTAAAAGTATATACTATTTATTTCTAAAAATTTAAAACTTACCGGTGCAATGTTAATCTTTGCTGATTTTCGTTTTTCCTTGAGCCACATCCTAAAACACTACACTTAGGCATTATGATGAAATGTTCCTTCACAATCCCGTGTAATTTAAACAGTGAGATCTCCAGAAATCGAAAGTTAATTATTATTTTTGTTAAATAATGTTGGGGCGTTGACACTTAAAGTACCACTGAAGACTATAACACAATATGGCCGACTGGCAGCACTAGGTATTTACGTGAAATGACAACTAAAGAATTTTGCCTTTAGACAGCTGACTGATGTAGTGTCATCTCTTTCCACTTAGGTAAATACGCTTCAATTAGAAAGAGAAAATAGTATTTTACTAAAGTCTACTTCAGAATGCGTCGTATTTGTATAACTGACAAAATATATAGCACAATATGCTCAGTCCATATTCATTAGTTTTTTTTTGTAGAAAAAGTCTAATACTGTGGATTGTACTGTGTATTATGGCACTTTCTTAGACAAAAAATAAAAGTCTCCTTTTCCATTTTTCGAAAAAATCGTAACTATATTTTTAGATCGTGAAACTTAATTTTTAATAAAAAAAGGCAACTATAAGCTAATCCATAGCGTAGTTTAAAGACTACTCCTAGTGTGATTTTTTTCGCTACTTTTTTTTAGTAAATCCTAAAAGTAACGTAAAAGTAACATTTTGAGTCGTGTAACATGAAAGTAACAGGAGAGGGTCAAAAGTAACATAAAATGTTACAAAAGTAACATTCTGGCAACGCTGCTGCACGCACACTCACAGGTACTCTGTGGGTTCGCACCACAGATTAGAAAAAGAATGTCTAAAGCTTTTTTTTTATGGCTTGGCGCAGTTTGCGCATTTCGCCAATGGGCCTAATCTGGGAACACACTTTAATTCTAAATTTAAGTACAGTATATCTCTTTCTCGCAATAAGTAATAGGAAAAAGATAGCAAGAATCTGTTTAGAGCTGTCACTTAAATTTAGATAGATTTCTAAGAAACCATAGACAATTTTAGACGGCATGTACGGAGGTGCCTCCTAAACACTGCATTTTATCACGTTCAATAAGGTCGAAAATTGAACGAACGTTTCTAAATGTCTAATTATATGACAGCCATCCTTTTCGTATTCCTTTTGATAGAAAGAAATGCACTGAACTTAAATTTAGACTTAGCATGTGTTTACCAGAATTAGGGCCAATGTCTCGTAAAAATTAGGGAAACGAGTTGTAAGGAAAATGGAAATCGGTGAAAAATAAAGCAATTGATTGGGGATCAGGAAGGCATACTGGGTAGTAATTTACAAATATATGCATATATACTTCTTATCGTATAGGTATACGTATTAGATATAATAGGAGTAAGGAACTACACTTTTATGTTATTTAAAATAAGGAAAGATATAATACATTTATATACTGCAGCATCATGTGTATGTAACAAGGTAGCTAGGTTTATCGGGAATGGAACTTTCAGGGATAAAAGATCATTCCAGAAGGAGGATCTTTGAAATTTTGGATAGGAAAAAAACATGTGATTAAGATGACCCTCGTCCAGTCCGCACCAATAGGGTTATTAATTACATGAATTTTGGCAAGGTGGAAAGGAGTACAAGTATGTCCCAACCTCATACGGGTAATGATAGAGGTTTCCATCTTACCAAACTTCATATTAGCAAACCAAGGCTTTTTTGGTATAAATTCTTGTATAAGAGAGTAAAATCTGCCCCTATCTTGCCGAGTATTCCTCCAAAGTTCATCCCCAGAATTCAATAGTGTTAATTTCGGTAGATTTAATAAATCGTGACTAAAATTAGTTTATGGAAATAGGTCTCCACACGCAATATTGCCTGCTTGGCAAGGTGATCAGCCAACTTATTGCCCTCAATACACCTATGGCTGGGTATCCAAGCAAATTGTATGATACATCCTTTAGAAACACATTTATGGATTATCTGGCGTGTATCAAAAATGATTGGAGAATATAATTTTAAATGAAATGGGAATTTGCCTAACGATTGGAGAGCACTCTTTGAGTCCGAAAAGATAATCTCTTTTTTAAGATTCATTATTCTAATATAGGTACTCTACTGCTTTAAATAAGCCAAAACATTCGCCAGAATAAACTGATGATTCTGGTGGGAGTTTGATTTTTTGTACTACTTTATATTGTGAATGAAAAATACCAACTCCCAAAGGCTCTTGAGGAGATTGTTTAGAAGCATCACAAAATAAATAATGATAATCTGGAAACTGAGATTGAATAACAGAATTAAAGCTTATTCTAGCATCTGAATTTCTTTCAATAAGGTTATAATGTATGGTCGGCGAAAGAATTAATGATTCGTAATCAACACTAAACAAGGGCAATAAATTCGAACGGTGTGTAGGAGAGGAAAGCGACCGATATTTTTGATAACTAACTACCAGACAAGGACGAGATTTATAGTTCCAATAGCTTGATGATGATATTTTAACAGAAAGAGGTTCAAGTTTAGATATGATGGGATGGTGTAAAAATTGAATGGTACGAAAGAAGAATCTATCACTTAAAAATTGTCTTCTTAAATACAAAGGCGGATCACAACATTCAATTTGTAAGGCATTTACTGGACTAGATTTCATTGCACCAGTTATAATCCGTAACGCTTTATATTGAATTTTATCTAATTTTCTAAACGCCATTACACTCCCGGGTTCTAACAAAAAAGTACCATAATCTAAAATACTTCTAACTAACGCACTACTAATCGTAATGAATAAGGATGTGCTCCCCACCAAACTCCAGAGAGACACCTTAGCATATTCAAAAGACGCTTACATTTGCTTATAAGATATTCACAATGAAAGTGACCAGTAAGTTTATTATCCAAAATAACGCCAAGAAATTTAAAATGGTCTTTAACGGGTAAAATAACATTATTATACGCTAATTGAATTGTTGAAGGTCTACGCATTCGAGAGAAAAGGACAACTGTACGCTTAGATATAGAGAGTTCTAAACCATTTTTGTCCATCCAGATTTTCAACAGGCCCATTGTTTCAGATAAATCTGAGAACGCCTCGTTAATAGTGGAATGTGTAGTATAGAGCAAAAGATCATCGGCGTATTGTGAAATTTTTATTTTATCATTAACCACGACAGCTGATTCTAAGTCGGATGTGTAAATATTATAAAGCTGCATTAATATCCAAAAAGGTTGCTAAAATTGAATTGTTATCTGAAAATGCTAATCGAATATCAGACGTAAGTATTGCTATATTATCAAGTGTACTCTTACCTTTCATTATATTGGGTATTTGCTAATAACCCTTTGGATTCTAAAAACCATTCTAAACGATTTTGAATCAAATGCTTAGCAAGTTTAATTAATACAGACGATAATGCAATAGGTCGGAACGCTGAAACATCTGACGGGGTTTTATTAGGTTTTAGGAATGGTAACACTGTTTGACATTTCCATGATTGGGGAATATTATTTGTAAACACTCTAAATTATCTCTAATCTATGCACTATAGTGTTAACGAGGTTAAGATAATGATGTAAAGTTTGGTCACTGCTCTTCCCTAAAAAGCTATAAATTATCCCATCCCACCCCGGAGCCGAATCTTTAGAATTATTCAAAACTCCTTTTACTTCATAAATTGTAAACGGAGAACTGAGACCAGCTAGGTTAGATGGAGACAAATAACAGGAATCATTAATAATGTTTAAAGGGACCCACGGAGGCGCTAATTTATCCATTAACTTATCAGCTAAAGAACTTGGCAATGAACATATAGGAGGATTGTTATAAGCACAATTAAACCGCTTTATGTTACGCCATACCAAAGTTGGGTGAGTATTTGGTGATATCGAACTACAAAACTTTCTCCAGCTCTCGAACTTCTTTTTTTAAAATAATTTCCTTGTCACTGATAAGGTATTAAACATGATCTCATAATTACTATCTGTCATATGAGTCTTATAATTTTTCTCAGCCACTTCTTCTTTTCACAGCCTCTGTACATTTCGAGTTCCACCAAGGAGGAGAGGGAATTTTATTAACCTACGATTAAGAACCTACCGATCTCACGAATAAGCTCTTCGATTTAAACGACCTGCCTAGGCGTCCAATTGAAAGGCTAATTTAACCAGACGGCTGACATGACGTTCAGCCAGGATAAACGTTGCGCTCAATGACTAGTTGTTCTTCAGCCGTTTCTTTGGATGCCGGCGTTCAGTTAAGTGAGTAATTTAACCAGACGGCTGCGACATGTATATTAGTACTATCCTCCGAATTTCGTTGTGACCCTGAGTAAGGCCCCAGGCCTCATTGAGAAGCATTGAGTTTGGGGGAAGGGGATACGTTTAATATTTTTATGCAGCTAACATAGCATTCTCCAATGACCAAGGTGCGACGAGCGGCTACAGTATAAGGCGATTCACACACGGCATCGCGCACCGCCGCGGTTGGCGGTGGAGCGGATCTCAAGCCGCATTGGCCTCTATGAAATCCGTTGTCTACACACGAGCACACGTTTGCCCTACACACGAGCATTTGTTCCCGTTGAGTCACACCATTTTGTGTCACACTGTTACTCAACGGGAAAAATAATCCCGATGAGTAACACCGTAACTCAAGCGCGGAGGGGCGGCGCTATGCACACGAGGATCCGCGTAACCGCGCGGTTTATCGTGGATGCAGAATGTTCTTCTACTATAGTCCCCCAAATTAGAATTTTAGGTATGGTTATAAATCGTTTATCTTTTCACTAATATGTTGATTTTATATGCTACTAATTTCAGTATATTGAGTAACGTATAGGCAGCATACTTTTTGGGATATTAAATTGTTATATTTTGTTTTATTTCGAAGTTTCTATAATTGGGTAACGCCAGTGACAATGTGTTAATCAAATTTATAATAAAAAATATAAACAATCAAAAAAAAATCAATAAGTGAGTGAATAAAAATTACAGATAAAGTTTATATTGTTTAATTTATCAAACATCTCATTTTTAATTCGGGTAACACGAAAGGCACAATTCGAGGTACTGACACTGATAAGCATAAATCAGCAAAAATAATCTATGAATTTCGCTGCTCCTCTAGATTAATATAGTTTGGAATATTTATAGTAATTGAAATCGAATAAAACAACAATTTGAAACAAAAATATGATAAGACACCTTGTAAAATAGTTGATCCACCCTCTTGTCAGTGTCCGTGATCGAATTGGTCAAAGCCACATGTAAGTATGTGGGTGTTGGGAGCAAATAAAAGATAGGTTACCGAACGAGTTGGTTTAATGGTGGCGCGGGACGACTGCCGCTAAAAATATACATAGTTTTACATTATTTTGCTTACGCTATTGAAAACATGAGACCAAAGTATTGTCCCCACACCACATTAAATCTATCCGCGCGTTTGCGGACCGTGTGACGTCACGGCTTGTTTAATAAACTTTAGTATAAAAAGTATCACAATTTATATTTTGGCAAATTGTCGTCTGTATTAATTCACTTATTGCTATAGTAGGGACATTATGGGATCTTCTAAGTTGGCATAATGTATTTTCTCCTAATATACTTTGACATAACGAAAATAGCATATTGTTTTTACGCATAATATTACTTAGTCATAATCGTTATTTTGCATAATATATATTTTGGCACAATTGTAATTTAGACTAATGTAATTACACATAATTGCAATTTGCGTAATGGTTTTAGGCATAATGTAAACTCGTATAAATGAACATGTATTTGAGTAGGTACATAAAAATGAGGCACATGCCTAATAGTAGGTTAGGGTGCGGCGGGGGTGACCCTTGGGCCACCCCTAAGCCGCCAACATGTTTATTTTAAATACGTTAAGTATTATATTAGACCAATATATAAAATTGTATTATAATGTTGTTGCCAGTATTCACTATGGTTTTGTATCATTATGCCTTTATACAGGATGGTGCCGTCAATGCGACAAACATGGGCTATATTAGTCCATAGAAATGGTTTGCCACATTCAAAAATATCATATTCATATGATAATTTCATGAGTATGGAATAGTGTAACGTTGGCAGCATTATTTCATACAAATGCCATGAAATTATCAAATTAATACGATATTTTTGAAAGTGGCAAACCATTTCTATGGACTAAAATAGCCCATGTTTAAATTTATTGTCGCATTGACGGCACCACCCTGTATAATTAGGGTTTAGTATATTATGCTTAAATATTGTTATTCTGATGAAAGTTATGACTTAAAGAATTATGCTGAAATTTTTATGGTTAAATAGGATTATGTGTATTAATATTATGCGTAATTATACTATGCCAATATATATTATATTTCGTTGCTTCATTCGAAGATATAGACATAACCAGGTAGTCCTCTTATCCTACAAGGCAACGTCGCTTATTAAGAGTATTTAAACTGATTTCCGGTCCGTGCCGGAACTACGAGTATTTAAAAATTTCTTATTTTTACACACAGGAAATAAGGAAATTTACAATTTTAAAAGTACATTTTTGACTAGCCGTTACTCGTTACCCGCGCTCCGATGTCACCTCATTCTTTTGTCAAGCGAGGCAACGCTCGTACCCTCTCTCTTGCGTATCAAATATTAGTTTTTTAGTGAGTTATTTTTAAATTTTTAATTCCTTGTACTCATACGTATCAAGTTGTGATAATATCTAATAGAAAAAAGAAGAGAGTATAGTAATACTACGAGGAACAATCGGAAGATTGAAGAATAAGCTGCCGCCAAAGCGTCGCCGAGTCATAGTGTATTCAGATACCCCCGACTTAGGAAAAACGAGTGAGTATATCAACTTAATGTGGCCTTTTTTCTTACGACTAAACTTCGGTTTATTCGAAACAATAAGACCTCGAAAGTTGGCCGTGAGTCAAATTCGAGGCTCGACCGTGAGTCGAATTTTATCAACTGAATGTGGCATTTTCCTGCGGTTTAACCAAGTGTTAAACAAAACAGTAAGACCTCGAAAGTTGGCCGTGAGTCAAATTCGAGGCTCGACCGTGAGTCGATCATTTGATGGCCCAGACCATCCGTGCCCACCCGCCGTGGATGCCCACCTGCCGTGGATGCCCACACGCCGTGGATGCCCACACGCCGTGGATGCCGAGCCTCGTGGGGCCGACGAGACCGCCGACCTCACCTCGGCCACGCGGCCGGTCGCCCGAGCCATCCACGCCGCGCGCCGGTTGCTCGAGCCAGCCACGCGGCCGGTCGCCCGAGCTAGCCACGCGGCCGCAGCCGCCCGAGCCAGAGTCACGGCCGTCGGTGTGGAGGACCACGTGCCTTACCTAAGCCCGGCCAACCTGGCAGGCTCTCCGCGGCCGTGATCCTACAGTCATCACCAGCCTACATACGCCCCCCTGCTGGACACGGGCCTTCCCACACATGAGTTTGTCACACTGTCCCATGGCGGGTTGGTGGTTTCAAGCGGTCGCAGGAACCACCGGGACCAACGGCTTAACGTGCCTCCGAAGCACGGAGGTACTCGAGATTACAAACTTTTGATTGGCCCCTCCCAGCATCGACTTTGGCGAAAGTTGCTTTGTTTTCATAATCGAAACCAAAGCTCTCCTCAAAATTTCGCAGTATTGACCCAATACTTATTAAACCAGATTTTATGTCAAGATGGCTGCCACTGCTTTTGGTTAATACCATAGTATATCCTATGGTATAAAGAAAAACGAACCCCAACAATAGCTCTAAGGTCATAGGAACCAAGCCATAATAATTGAAAATAAAAAACTCGTCAATAACTGCCATATCCGCCCCCAGGTTTCAATAAACTTCTGCCCAACCGGTCCGAAGCGACCAGGGGGGGGGCACGACCAGGGCCGAGCGCCGCCACCGCCGCCCGCCACACGCCGAGCTCGCTGCCCGCCCGCCACGTGCCCAGCAACGAGGCCACCGCAGGTACACGCCGCCAGATTGATAATATGTATTTTACTATTGCTGGGCAACATTCACTCAATACACAAGTACTAGAGTGAATTCGCGACGAGTCCCTATACCTTTGTCGACACGAGTCGAACAATTTTCGACACCAAAATGTAGTCCGTTGGAAACGGAGCTGATGCAGGTAGCTTATAAACTGTAACATTGGGGACGATATCGCTATGCGAGTCCCGTGATAATCAGTACATTTCGAACATATTCTTGGCACCGTCCACGAACAAAAAATTGTTAAATTTGTCCTAAACAAAGAATTTTATCAAATTTGTAAAGTTGTCACATTTTAAAATGGAGAACCACAGACCGGAACAAAAACCAAACCGGTTTTCAAGCTGTGATTGACTAGAAAAATCATATCTTTTATGTATTGATAGCAAAACACCATCGCAAAATATTTAATATTTGCAATAAGAAAAGTAATATCGCGAATTCTCACGTATGATTTTAACGGAATACATCACGGATTATCGATAGGTCCAAGAATATTTCGAAAAGTAAGGACAGAATTGATTATTCTTTTCCATTCACACGGATTTACCTCTGTCATCTATCTAGATGTTATTTTGTGTATAGGGACCGATTTCGAAGAATGCGTAAAAAATGTACGCTGCACTGTACCAAGTCCTATAATGTCTAGTTTCATAATAACTAACGATAAAAGGGACATACAACCGCAACACATTTGTAATTTGTAAGGTTTTGTCATTGACACTTGTAGACGTGACATTGTCACTATCCGGAAAGAAACGCAATACTATACGTAACACAGTTGGTCAATAAAAAATTGCCCGTGTGTGCTATTCGTATATTCGCGCACTTGGCGCAGCCTGCTCTGCCATACGATAACGGATGGTTTTATTTAGAAAGTTTCGAGAGACTAAAATATTCAGCTCTTAAAAATATTCATATTCTCTGTCGCCTCATGTTGTATTATATTATAAATGTCTTAAAGCTAGGTCATAAATATTAGTCAAATTATGATACAAAAACTTATTAAGAATTACATGTTTTTTACTGACACATCACGCTCAGGCTGAGGAATGGTGTCACAAGCTAATTGCGAATAGACTTTGGAAAGATAGGTACTGAATAAGTAAGCGTTTCACGTAAATCATTTAGAGCTGTTAGCAGTGTCTTTCGGTACTAAATTTAAACGTAAAATAACTATTCTTAATTTTTTTAACATAATTATAAATGTGTGAAACACAGATAATGATATCTATGTTCCCGCCCCAGGACGTGAAATTTTTCTAATTTTGATATTTTTCTATGTAAATAAAAATCACTGCTATACTATTACGTATTGATAATACCGCCACAGCTATTTCACGCAATTTAAATAGTTAATGTTCATTTAACAATTTTTATGTTTATTTATACAATAAATACTATTTATTGCACTTTAGATGTACTTACACAGTAAGTTACATGTAATAGGAAGTTTACATGGATGGACTTATCTCTAAAAGAGATCTCTTCCAGCCAACCCATTTAGTATATTTCTAAAATTTAATATTTATTTACATATTATTATTTCTCCGTTATCTAGTATCCTTAACACAAGCTCTTAATGATGCTTACTTTGGGCTAGATAATAGGTGTGAGGGTACCAATATTTATAAATAATTATTTGGCAATGGTAAAGAGCATAACATCTAGTTGTTCGCATCTTACTTTATCACTTAGGATAACACTGAAGCAGTCTTTGAATGTGGAAGACATAATCCAGAACTGGAATTGTCTTGAGAGGATTTTCAAACGAAAGTACAAAAAATCGAGTACCCGAAGGAGGCCTGCCCCTTCACGGGTCAAAGTATAGAGAAAATCATAGCTGATAAATCATCGGGAATTTCAATATTCCCTTACTGACCCTCACATCCTTGGATTACATTGCTCAATAAAATGCTTCTGACTGTGAAAATAATGAGTGTTTGTTGACCTGTTCAGGCCTGTAGAGAAAGCACCGGGCCTGCTTACAGTTGTCCCGGCAGGCCGCACACACAGTCAGTATCATGTCGCTTTTAAGTTGTAATGATAATTTTGTAGACCAGTCCTGGATCCATAGTGCCCCTTTTGCTCCATACTCATTCTGACCATGCGGTTCCAATATTTTTAACCGACCGTACACATGCTGTTGCTAACTGAAAGATAGGTGCCACACCTGAGACACATACTGTTTCTTTAATAGATCACAAACTATTCTAAAAAAATATCTATATACATATATAATATCACTAAAATATAATTAAGGATATTCTAAAAGAAGTAACACAGGTACCCAAATATAAAATTTTGTGCACGGCACATAAATTACAAACTTTTCATATATTATATTGAATGTCAACTTCTTCAAAACCTATAGGGGTTAAATTTATGTGTAAAAAAAGGCCCGGTATATGCTCGGCTAAAACTTTAAAGGATCAGGACCCTTTAAGAATTCTTTCAAGGAAAAGATAAACTCAAAGTTGAGGTCAAATGTTATTCAAAATTTGTTTATTCCAGACAATCACACAAAGCTGCCACTTGCCGTTGCATTGGCCGTTGGATCAAACACGCCCTGGCGAGTGCGGCGTTGACGCGGCGATGTTCACGGCGAGGCTCATAGCAGCCGCCATGTCTGCCGCCACCGAGGCAGGGCGTCTGTGACGTCACCGCTACCGAGGCGTGCCTTTACCAGCGACGTCAACTGCTACCGCCGAGGCGGGCGTCTTACTGACGTCAGCCGCAGCCTAGGCGGGCCTTTACCAGTGTCCTAAACGACCACCGACGAGACCGGTGTCTTAGTGAAGTCTTCCGCCGCCGAGGCGGTCCTTTACCAGTGACGTCATCCGTCAACGCCAAGGCGGGCGTCCCAGTGAATGTATCGCGGTAGCCTATATAAGTAATAGAACATTGATTTGATTAAATGTAGTTTAAATAAATATACATATTAACTTTATTTAACAAATTCCTTATCTTGATAATAAGAATATAGCAAAACTCTTTCATTGACGTCTCTGAACATCTACCTGGTTATGTCTATATCTTCGAATGAAGCAACGAAATATAATATATGATCAAACGAACTTACCAAGTGAAGTTCGATCCATATTATATGAGTTGCTTCATTCGAAGATATAGACACCCGCCCCACCCTAAATTACCCAGAGAGTTTTGCTTAGGCTCTCTGAAAAAATGAGGTGACATCGGAGCGCGGGTAACGAGTAACGGCTAGTCAAAAATGTACTTTTAAAATTGTAAATTTCCTTATTTCCTGTGTGTAAAAATAAGAAATTTTTAAATACTCGTAGTTCCGGCACGGACCGGAAATCAGTTTAAATACTCTTAATAAGCGACGTTGCCTTGTAGGATAAGAGGACTACCTGGTTATGTCTATATCTTCTAATGAAGCAACTGATATAATATGGATCGAACTTCACTTGGTAAGTTCGTTTGATCATATATTATGGCTTAAAAATTTATGCATTCTTATAGGGAACCATCATTACATGTCACAGTTCTTGGTATTTGGTATTGCAAACAGAAGGCATTAAAAATGATGACGTATAGTATTATTTTGTAATAGGTTTGATGCCCGAATGAACTAACATTAGGTATATGTCTTTTTAATTTACTAGACTCTGTAAACGCCTCATCACATGTCACATTTGTGGGGTTTGACGCCCGAATGAAATACTAAGTGTCTTTTCAAAGTACCTTCCAGAGTAAACGCTTTATTACATATGTCACATTTGTGGGGTTTGATGCCCGAATGAAATACTAAGTGTCTTTTCAAAGTACCTTCCTGAGTAAACGCTTTATCACATATGTCACATTTGTGGGGTTTGACTCTCGAATGAATTATTATATGTCTTTTCAAATGACTAAACCATGTAAAAGCCTTATCACATATGTCACATTTGTGGGGTTTGATGTCCGAATGAAGTAATATATGTTTTTTTAAAGTACTAGATCGGGCAAATGTCTCATCACATATGTCACATTTGTGGGGTTTGATGTCCGAATGAACTAATATGTGTCTTTTTAAACTAGTAATTTGTGAGAAAGCCTTATGACATATATCACATTTGTGGGGTTTGACGCCCGAATGAACTAATATATGTCTTTGCAAATCAAGAGACAGTGTAAATGCCTTATCACATATGTCACATTTGTAGGGTTTGATGCTCGTATGAAATAATAAGTGTCTTTTCAAAGTACCTTCCTGAGTAAACGCTTTATCACATATGTCACATTTGTGGGGTTTGATGCCCGAATGAACTAAAAGATGTATTTTCAAATGACTAAACCATGTAAAAGCCTTATCACATATGTCACATTTGTGTGGTTTGACGCCCGAATTAGCTGACACACGTGTTTTCAATTTACCACGCTTTGCGTACTTACCACTTTGATTACATTCATATGTTTTCTGGTTTCCCTTCAATGTTACAATAGAACTATTTTGCTTTATGTTACAAATATTGCAGTTCCCTTTGCCTTGTTTACAATGATAACATTTTATCACGTTACTCGAAACATTCCTCAAATTGTCTTTTGTGATGCTTAATTTTAAATTGTCTTTCGAAGCAACTTTTAATTCATGTGTTTGTATATGACTTTTCAATTGGTTTTTAAAAATAAACTTTTCCTTACATACATCGCAAATAAAAATGTTTGTAGATTGGTGGTGGCTTTTAACTTTAGAATTGTTGATCAAATCATTACGATTATTTGATTTTTTATTGATATTTTTACTTTGACACGATTCTATCGTTGTGGAATTTCTTTCAACAGTATAACGACTTATTTTCTTCTTTGTTTTTTTATTATTATGATTTCCTTGCTTTCTACAGTATTTTCTTTTCAAGGGCTTGCTCTTATCTTGTACTGCGTCTTGTTTTCCCGTGCATTTTTCTATTATTACTTGATTTTTGTTTTCATCCACTGGAATGGCTTCGTTAGTTTTTGGAGAAAATGATGCAACTGTCAATAAAACAAAAAATGTATCTAGAAAGTTAATATTAATATTGTTAGAGAAAACGATGAAAAAATGTATGCTCCAGGCGGGAATCGAACCCGCGTCTTCTGGGATCCGGCCTAAAGGTGCTTTTTCCACCAGAGGGGCGAGACGAGACGAGGCGAGACGAGATTTAAAATTTGTATGGCAAATTTTCAATCCTCGCCTCGCGCATCTTTGGTGGAAATAGTCAGGATTGACGAAGATGTGCGAGGCGTGAATTTAAATATTTGTTTGTGTAAAAATGAACCATATTGCTTCCGATATAGAGTATAAATTTAAATGTGAAATTTGATATGAATTCGAACCCTAGGCGATTTTCCACCAGAGGGGCGAGACGAGACGACGCGAGACGATAGTTGAAATTTGTTGCAGACTCTATTTAGTAAGCAATACGGGTCATTTTTACACAAACAAATATTTAAATCCTCGCCTCGCGCAGCTTTGGTGGAAATAGTCAGGATTGACGAGACATGAATTGAAATATTTGTTTGTGTAAAAAATTAAACAAAAAATAAAACCGACTCCAAAAAACTGAAAAGGATAAAATATTTTTAGTAAATAGGCACTCATCCCCTAGGAGAGGATTTTTAGTGAAATCTACTATCGTATCATTTCACTAAAAAATTCATAGGAAAGCAAAAGTCCGCATTTTCGCATATGTAGACGACTTAATTTTTCCAGTTTTTTTGATTTAAAAACCAAACTACCCAATGGATTTTCAAAAAAATTTTATGAGATCAAATGGGAACTATTCCGCATCGAACAAAAAAAGAATCATCAATATCGGTTCACCCAGTCAAAAGTTCTGAGGTAACAAACATAAAAAAAAAACATACAGAAGAATTGATAACCTCCTTTTTTTGAAGTATGTTAAAAATGAATCGTATTGTATCCGATATAGAGTATAAATTAACTCTGCAACAGAAACACGCTTATCGCGATAGGTTTATTGTTGTGCGATTTCAATTCTTTTCTCGCCACTCTGGTGGAAAATCATCTCGTGCGAGCTCGCGCGGGCCACTTTTAGTGGAAAAGGGTCAGTGCGATTTCAATTCTCGTCTCGCCTCGCCTCGTCTAGCCCCTCTGGTGGAAAACCACCTTAATGCGATAACCGCTACGCCACCGGAGCACTAGGTGTAGTGTAACCTACTCATTTTTCACCGCTATCTACTTTTAACGTTTTGAAGTTGTCTTACCACGCATTGAAGTTTACACCTTAAGTGATCTAAAAGAATACTTTTTCAAGTATTTTTAAACTTTCAGTAGGTAAATATGAAAGTTTGATTTTGTGCGTTTATAACGACTACTTTTTTGTAAGAAATACAAATATCTGGCCCGACCATAGCGACCATAGAAGACACGGGTTCGATTCAGGCGGTCCCACCTGGAGCATACAATTTTTTTATCGCTTTCTTTATTTGTTTTTCTCAAATAAAGTAGCGGTAATAAAAGCACTAAATCAAACATTTAAATGTAATAAATATCTTTATAGCAAAAAATGGTATGTATGTATAGTATATACGCGCACATTGGTGCGCGTGATCTGTATCATTCAAGTCCAGTAATAAACCGGTCACTCTAACTAGCGGTCGTTTCATTGCATTTCCATATATACCAACTGGCGACGAGTATTTTTCGGATTACCTACAAATTTGTGTACGGAGAACAAAATGTCTCAAATAATTGGAAATATTTCTGTTTTCGATCATATTGGCCACGATTGGGAAATATTCTATAGTAAACTACAACAGTTTTTGCAATTAAATCGTATAAGTGTGGAGAATAAAAAGGCAGTGTTGATAACGCATCTATCGGATGAGTCCTACCGCTTGGCGCGGAATTTAATACACCCGCGCGAAGTAGAAAAGGTGACCTACGACGAACTAATTGAAGTCCTAGGGAAACATTTCAAGCCTAGGAGATGTACTTTCGCTGATAGGGCGAAGTTTTATGAAGCCACACGAAGGCATGGTGAGACTGTAGAAGAGTGGGCAGTACGCGTCAGGGGCCTCGCTGTGCACTGCGACTTTGGCAGTTCCCTTGATTCAGTGCTGCGAGATAAGTTTGTGCTAGGGCTGAGTGCGGGCCCTGAGCGAGACCGCCTCTTCGAGCAGGATGCTGCCACGCTGACATTCGCGAAGGCGTTGGAGGTGGCGCAGCAGGCAGCTTGCGCCCGGGAGGCGCGAGCGGCGGCTCTGGGCAGTACCACCTTCGCTGCTGTTAAGGACGAGCCAGTTTACCATGTGAGCGGTGCTCGTGGAAATACGTCAAGAAAATATAATAACCGCGTTTGTGACGTGTGCGGGCTTAAAAATCACGAAGCTAATCAGTGTCGGTATAAAAATTATCGGTGTCAAAAGTGCGGAAGTAAAGGGCATCTTAAAAAAGTGTGTTCAGTGCAGAAGTCACGTGTGTACAATATGGAAGTATCATCACCGGATACAAATGAGCCTAAAGATCATAATACTTGTAAGGAATGTGAACTCTTTAATATAAGGTATGTTAAATATCCACCCTTGACGGCTGAAGTTACTATTAATGAAATGAAATTAGTTATGGAAATTGACTCCGGGGCAGGCTGGACCGTTATTTCTGATAAATATTATAAACAACATTTTTCTAACATGCAGCTTCAGAATTGTAGTTTAAAAATGCTCATGTATACTGGTGAAAAGATAACACTATTAGGTTATTTTGTGGCTAAAGTACTTTATCTAAATCAGACACAAGAATTAGAAATAATTGTAGTAAAAGGTGGCGGTCCACCCTTACTGGGACGAAATTTCATGAAAAAATTTGGTTTGGGAATTTGTAATCATATTAATTGTTCGAATAATTATTACTTAAATGGTAATATGGCCCACAGCTCGACTGAGGTTCAGCAACTATTGGATGAATTTTCGGACTTATTCACCGACGAATTAGGCAAGTTTAATAAATTCGAAATTGAATTAAAACTTAAAGAAGGGGCGCAACCAAAATTTTTCAAATCACGATCTGTTCCATTTGCCTTGAAAAAGAGGGTGGAGGAGGAACTCGAATGCTTAGAGTCCTTAGGTATATTGATACCAGTCAAGTTTTCAAAATATGCCACCCCTATTGTACCAGTTGTAAAAGAGGGCGGTAAAATTAAAATTGCAGGAGATTTTTCAGTCACTCTTAATAAGGTATTAAATATCGATAGGTACCCCATGCCGCGTATAGAAGAAGTGTTTTCAAAATTGGGTGGGGGTATTTACTATACTAAAATAGATTTAAGCAACGCATACAATCAATTTGTTTTATCGGAACCTTCACAGGAGCTTACGACGATCACAACACATAAGGGATTATTTAAATTTACGCGTCTAGTCTACGGTTTAGCGAACGCACCGGCCATATTCCAACGAACCATGGAATCATTACTAGCTAATATAGAAGGCGTGAGCTGTTGGCTGGACGACATATGTATTACGGCTTCTAGTGGAGAAACACACCTAAATAGGCTTCGCGAAGTTTTGACAAGGTTGAAAGAGGCAGGCCTGAAATTACAAAAAGAAAAATGTGCATTTTTCCAAAGTAGCGTAACTTACTTAGGGTTCATTATTGATAGAAACGGTTTGAGACCTTGCCATAAGAAAATTGATGCCATAATTAAAGCACCGCGACCAGTAAATGTCACGGAGGTAAAGCGCTTTCTGGGCGTGGTCAATTATTACCGTAGTTTTATTCCTAATGCATCCGAAATATTACATCCGTTACATCAATTACTCTGGGTAAGCGCTGGATGGGAGTGGGGAGAATCGCACCAATATGCATTCGAAAAAATAAAAAAGGAACTAGTGTCGGATCGGGTGTTATGTCATTTTAATCCAAACGCTCAACTTGTGCTGTCAGTCGATGCTAGCCCGTCAGGCTTAGGAGCAGTTCTAGCACAAGTCGATGATAAGGGTTGTGAGCGGCCGCTGGCTTTTGCTTCTAGATCGTTATCTTCTAGTGAAAAAAATTATAGTCAAATTCAAAAAGAAGCAACAGCGATTATATTCGGTATTAAAAAATTCCATGACTATCTATACGGCCGCCAAAACCCATTTATTTTAAAAACGGACCACAGGCCACTTTTGTCAATTTTCGGTAACAAAAAGGGTATTCCCTTAATGGCCGCGTCTAGGCTACAGCGGTATTCAATAATACTATCCGCTTATAATTATACTATAGAGTATATAAGGAGCGAAAATAATTTGGTGGCAGATTATTTTTCCCGTTCACCATTACCATTGCTTGACGAACAAGAAGAAAATTTATCGATCTTACAATTTTTGGATTCAGACACACTACCAGTTTCATTTCGAGAAATAAAAAATACAACTACTAAAGATGCGGTGTTACAAACAGTCATGAAATACATGTGTGGTGGTTGGCCCCGTAAGATTAAATGTCACGCAGTGTCTCCATATTTTAATTGTAAAACAGACTTAGAAGTTTATGATGGGTGTTTATTTAGAGGTCACAGAATAGTCATTCCGCCAGTGTTTCGTGAGAAGTTACTAAGAGAATTGCACGCGGCCCATTTCGGTATTATTAAAACAAAAAGTATGGCGCGTAGTAGGATGTGGTGGCCGGGCATCGATAATGACATCGAGGCTTGGATAGGCTCTTGCATGACGTGTGCCGCAGTGCGCAGCGCTCCGCCGCGCACGCCGCCTGCGCCGTGGCCGCGCCCTGCCGGCCCGTGGCAGCGTATACACATAGATTATATGTCGATAAACCAAAAAGATTATCTAATTGTAATAGATGCTTATAGCAAATGGCTAGAGTGTATTCACATGAGTTGCGGAACCTCAACTCGAGAATTAATTGTAAAATTAAAATATTTGATTTCTCGCTACGGCATACCGATGACTATTGTTTCCGATAATGACGTAAAGATTAATTCCAATGAGTTTAAATATTTTTGTATGTCAAATGGAATTGATTACATCACATCTCCTATATATCACCCGTGCAGCAATGGACAAGCAGAAAATTCCGTTAAAACTTGTAAGAAAATGATAAATTGCATTATTAAAGAAACAACTGCTAGAGAAATAGATAACAAACTACTGGAATTCCTATTTAATTATCGCAACACTGTTCATTGCTCAACGGGAGAGACGCCAGCGAAGTTAATGATTGGACGTAATCTGAAGTGTAAACTTGATTTGATTCTACCTGTTAAAAATAAAATAGCGGATTGTACTAATAAAAAATTAAATAGCAATGCCATATTGAAAGTAAAGTCAATCGGGTGTGGGCGTAAGAATTTAAACGAGATATGGCGTATAATTATTTAATTTCTATCACGACACTGAAAATTCACTTCGCACACTTATTTTAATTTACATTAATAATCACTACACTTACTTCAATAAATCCTGTAACACTAACACTGTATTAAACACTGCGATACAGAACAAGGAGCGCGTTCGGTTTTCGGACGTATTATTTCGCGATAAAACATTAGACCAGTAGAGTAACGTTTATCTCCAGTCGACTCAAACAAAAACTGCCTTGACTCCCAACAAGAGGCCATTTAATAGTCTATTCTCGCGCCATTTCATACTTCCGGCCATGAAACATAAAAATAAATGCGAAAATGCTCCATCCGGGAACGTTATTTCCGGTGAGCCTACTCTTTAAGTCAAAATCGCATATTATTAAAATACTTTTAAAGCGGAAGTCAAACGGTGTACTTTATACTAAAGTATAAAATTGAATAATGGTGGAAACGGAAACAACTATTTTATTTATAATAATTATTTTTTTATGAAACCGGTTACGGAAGTTTCTTAAAAGGTCTTTTTTTTACTAATATTATTATTGAATTGCTAACAGTTCGGCCGTCCTGCAACCCAACACGTCCTCGTGTTGTATAACAAAGCAGAGTAAATTCTAATTAAATTAATCAATCTTATGATAAAAATACATTTAACAAAACCCTTGACATGCTAATAATTCGAGATATGCTAATAATTACAAGAGAATATTTATTCAAATAATATATATATATTCTATTTCATTTCATAGGCAATTACCTACCTATACTAATATCTATTTTTTTTTTAAATTTTATTTTACATACTTAAGTTGACATAATTAAGACAATAATAATTGAAAGAAGAAAAATACTATTAATAATCATTGATTGGCTATCTGCCACTTCAGGTCCTTTGGGTTAGCTACCTATTCAAATTATGATCTACAGGCTATCTGCCATCAATCAAACTGGGTTATCTACCCATTCATACTATGATCTACAGGCTATCTGCCATCAATCGTATCTGGGTTATCTACCCATTAGTACAGTATCTGCTAGGAATCTACTGGGTTATCTACCCATCACTGAACATAAACAATCTGCCCTGTTCATTCGATTATAAACTTTATTTTGCACTTCTACAGCGGGCACAATTGATGTAGTTTAATGTCTATTGTTATACCTATGCATTTTTTTTGTCAAAATTAAACTATTTTTGTGTGTGATGAAGAACTGAAAATAACTCTTTTATCTATGTATATTATAATTATCTTAATTGTCTTCATTATCCGAAGAACTACTGTCGTCGGTGTCAAAGTCTGATCTATCACTCGAGCATGAGTTTGAGTTTAGACTTTGATTATTGTCATTTGTCACAGAGTCACATCCTGAGCAAATATCAAAAATTAGCCATGGTTTGATTTTGTCAACCGCAACTACGTTTCTGTAGTTACTTTTATTTTTTTTTGTTAGAGGAGTGTCTTCTATTTCATATCTATCGTGGTCAAAAATCTTCGTAATTCGATAGGGTCCTTGAAATTTCGCCAAAAGTTTTTTACTTTGCCCCGAGGTATTATGGTTGCGTAACACCCTAACTAGGTCACCCACCTTGTATTTGGTAGGCTGTTTTCTTCCTTTATCAAACAGTGTCTTCTGAATTTGTTGCTGCCTAGATATGTGTTTACCCACTTCTCCGCGAATCGCGTCTCTACTCTCCGGCGTCGATACGTTTTTTGATTCGGAGCTACGTAAGAGATTATCATCATATACATCAATATCATTTTCAGTATTATTAGGTTGTCTGTTTTCAGGTCCTGATAGGTCTTCAGATAAAGATTGACTAATACGGCTTTCGGCTACACCAGTCATCTTGAAGCCAAACAAGACTTCAGCCGGCGTGCGCCCAATGCCTTTATTTACAGTGTTATTCAGTGACCACTGAACCTTGGGTATGTCAATATCCCAGTTTTTTTCTGGTTTTCCATTATTGATGGTAGCTAGCGCCTCCGTTATGGTACGATTGTACCGTTCTACTTGGCCGTTGGCCCTTGGTGTGGCCACTGCATTAAGGACATGTTTTACACCTAGTTCATTTAAAAATTTAGCAAACAAAGAGCTAGTGAAACTACTACCTCTGTCTGAAATCAACCGCTTTGGAACACCAAAGGTATAAAAAATATCTTTAAGTACGGATATCACAAATTTGGTATTAGTTCCTTTGACAGGCTTAATAAAAATGAATTTTGTAAACGCATCAATTACTACTAGAAGATAGGTGTTTCTTTTGGAGCTGGGAATAAATGGTCCTAGATGATCTATGTGAACGGTATGGAATGGTTCCATCACTTTTGGTATGGGGTTAAGAAAACCTTCAGGCTTGCCTACTGGTGCTTTGTGGTAAGCACAATCCAGGCAAGACTTGATGTATTTTTGAATAAATTGTCTCATTCGCGGGAACCAAAAGTTCTCTGATATTTTGGTAAATGTTTTCTCAGCTCCGATGTGGCCTAAGTCGTCGTGATTTTGTTTTAGTATTCTCCATCTACTACCTTTTGGTACCACCCATTTTAATCCAGCATCACATTTTCTATAAAGCCTGTTATTAATAACCTTGAAATTCTTTTTAATGTCAGTGACATCATCGGTTTGCTTGTCTGTTAAAATATCAATTATTCTTTTTAATTTGTAATCTGCAGTTTGAACACTCGCTAACCAGTCTTCCATCCTTACCGACAGTACTGAAAAGTTATTTTCGGAAGCAGGTAAGGTAGCAACTGGATTTCTGCTGAGTGCGTCTGCATGCAACATTTTACTTCCGCTTCTATATTCAATGGTGCAGTCAAACTCTTGTAGTTGACCCCACCACCTCGCTACCCTTGGTATAAGGTCTCGCTTCTCAAACGTAGCGCGCAAAGAGTTACAGTCGGTTACAATTTTAAATTGGAGACCTAAAAGGTAGACTCTGAATCGCTGTAATGCCGATATAACTGCCAATGTCTCTAAATCATATGATGTAAATTTTTGTTCATCAATTGTTGTTTGGCGACTAAAGTACGCTACTGCGCGAAAGGGGCTTTCATTAGATCTCTGTAACAGGATAGCTCCAATGCCAATTTTACAAGCGTCTGTATGTAACTCCGTTTCCGCCTGTCTATCGTACAGAGCCATAATAGGTCTCTGTGTAAGCTCTGTTTTTAGTTGTGTAAAAGATTGCTCTTGTTCAGTCGACCATTGGAATTTTGCGTCCTTCTTTAGTAAGCTCGTTAAAGGTTTAGCAATTATTGAAAAGTTTTTAACAAAACGTCTGAAAAAACTTGCCAGGCCCAAAAATTGTCTCACCTGATGTTGAGACATAGGGCGTGGGAAGTTTGAAACCGCTAAAGTCTTTAATTTCCCTGGCTTTATTTGATTCTCTGATAATTCAAATCCCAAAAAATCTACCGTAGTCATAAAGAAATTGCATTTAGATAATTTTAACGTGAGACCGGAATGTTTCAAAAGTTCTAGTGTTGTGGTCAGTTTGATAATACCTTCTTCAAATGTTTTAGATGCTATTATTATGTCATCCATGTAAGCCATAGCAGTGCCGAATCGTGATTTTGCTAAGACCTTATTGACAATTCGCTGAAAAACTGCCGGTGCGTTTGCTAATCCGAAGGGCATCCGATTAAATTCATACTGCCCTTCTGGAGTCACAAATGCTGTAAGGTGCTTACTTTGCTCTGAAATAGGCACCTGATAATAACCCGACGCTAAATCGAGCGTTGTAAAGTATTTAAAACCAGATAAGTTATCTAATTGGTCTTCGATCCTTGGAAGAGGATAATGTTCCTTGATCGTTTTTTTATTTAATGCACGATAATCTACGCAAAGTCTTTTTTCACCAGTTTTCTTTTTTACTATGATTATCGGACTAGCAAACGGCGAGCTAGATTCCCGAATAATGCCCGCGGATAACATTTCCTCAATCATTTGACGAACATTATCCTTTTCCAAGTAAGAAAGTCTGTACGGTCTATATACAACCGGCTGTTCGTCGGTAAGTTTTATTGACATTTCACCATCTTTGGTGCAACCTAGTTCTTGTAAATTGAAAGCGAAACAAGATCGGTACTGATTTATTATTTTACATAAATGGTCACGTTGTTCTAGGGTAATAACGGGATCAGCTTGAATTTGCTCCATTGTTATTGAATCAAGTTTAGTTTCGGTTATGGGTAGTGTTGTTACTTTCAGAACATTCGGATCTAGACATGACGTTTTAGTATTAATGATAAACCCCCGGGCTACAATTAAACCTTTACTCAACACTAACTTATTTTTAGCATTGCCTTTGATAATAATTTTTCCTAGTCCATTTGTAAATTCGAAAAGGCCCTTATAAACAAAGTATTCTTTACTTGGCTCTAGCCTCAAACCACCTTCGATGTACAAATCACCATTATATATCGGCGATGTATTAACTTCAATAATACTCAAACCCTGGATTATAGTTTCTGTTCTTACTTGAATATCAAATTTATCTGATTCACATTGATCAGGAGACTTACGTAAAAACTTTAAGTCTTCTGGAGTTTTAATAATTATAATATGGTTTTGTTCCGTAAATGTATGACCAACTAATAAAGGGTATTGTTTTAAATACATGTCTGGTACAACAATGACTTCAATCACGGCAGGGACACCGTCAATCGTGATATGTACATCGCAAGTGCCTAGTGGAATAACCGAACTGTTACCGAACCCAACCAAATTATCCTGAGAATCGGTATTCCACGTACGTAATATTCTTCGTGCCTCTGTTTCTCTCATAAGAGTTTTCTCACTACCCAAATCAATGAAGCAATCTAGTGAAATTCCATTTAATATTGCAGTCTTGTAATATTTAGCAGTTTTATTATTAGTAGCAATGTTCATAACCGCCCTATCGCTATTTTTTAAGTTGTCAGTCGCGTTTTTCTGATTGTCTTTATGACAATCTTCTGCCAGATGTCCAATCAAATTGCAGTTGGTACATCTTTTTAAAGGCTGAGAACATTTGCTGCTATAATGCCCAGATTGACCGCAATTAAAACATTTAATGCTAGTTGTTTTCCTATCAAGTATTCTTTTTTGATTAGAATTGTTATAAGATTGCGTTACATTACTAGGAGCACCTACTCTCTCTAAGCGTTTAGTTAACCTAGCATTTCTCAAAAAGTTTAACAATTTGTTAGGATCATCATATTGAGCAGCTTCTGCCCCCATCCGTACTGTCCGATCGTCTATACCGAATATTATACAGTCTACAGCCTGCCTATCGCGAATACCGCAACGATTAAGCAAAATAGTTTTCTCATAAAAGTATTCTTCATAAGAATCACCAAACTTTGCTCTTTTAGATAACATATCTGACAACATCTGACCATAGTTTTCTTTACAGGGAAAAGCATCTATCAATTTTATTTGCCACTCATTCCATGAGAATAACAATGATGGCAAGCTTTCATACCACCTTTTTGCTAAGCCTGAGAGTTTAGGAAGAGCAAAGTGAACCGTTTGTCTTTCGGTCCATCCGTAAATGGTCGCACACTCATTCACTTTACTCAGCCACATACTCATACTTTGATTTTTAAGTGAAGGGTCAAATTCTGGTATTGCGTTAAAAGTTTGAAATTTTTCCGGATTATTTTGTGTAAAAGAAGATGTTAAAACGTTAATTAGCTTATCGAGATCAGTTTTATCGGCGGTAGTCGGATTAATAGCAATTCCAGAATTAGACGGTTCATTCAAATCGTTAGAAGAATTATTATATTCATGCAACGGAACCTGACTCTCATTTGAACGGATATAACTATTTAACTTACTGGGTACTGGCGGAGACCGGCTGCGAGGCCGTTTTCGCGAGGCCAATGCCTGTTCACTAGATTGCTTACTGTATCGATGAACCGTAGTACTACTGCTCTCTCTGCTATGAGAGCGACGACGATTCCTCTTGTTATGGCCCCTGTCTCTACGCTGACTGCGACTGCGACGCGCACTGCTACGGCGCGCATGACTGCGGCGCGCACTACTACGGCGCGCATGACTGCGGCGCGCACGACTGCGGCGCGCACGACTGCGGCGCCCACGACTACGACGGCGGCCACGACTACGACGGCGGCTGCGGCAATTTTCATCCGAATCTACAGAGCTCGAAGTGTCTTCGGTAGTACTGATAATAAGCTCTTTCCTTTTTCTGTGAAGACTTGTCCTTCTATGGTCAGAGCTCTCTTCCATTCTCAAATGATGCCTACTGCTAATTGATGGTGTGGCTGGCACGTTTTCGGTATAAGGTAAAGCACTAACACCACTCATGTCAAATTTAGAGCCCATTTTTACCTCCGAATTGGTTCAATACCACTTCTGACCTAAAGTCAATCGGGTGTGGGCGTAAGAATTTAAACGAGATATGGCGTATAATTATTTAATTTCTATCACGACACTGAAAATTCACTTCGCACACTTATTTTAATTTACATTAATAATCACTACACTTACTTCAATAAATCCTGTAACACTAACACTGTATTAAACACTGCGATACAGAACAAGGAGCGCGTTCGGTTTTCGGACGTATTATTTCGCGATAAAACATTAGACCAGTAGAGTAACGTTTATCTCCAGTCGACTCAAACAAAAACTGCCTTGACTCCCAACAAGAGGCCATTTAATAGTCTATTCTCGCGCCATTTCATACTTCCGGCCATGAAACATAAAAATAAATGCGAAAATGCTCCATCCGGGAACGTTATTTCCGGTGAGCCTACTCTTTAAGTCAAAATCGCATATTATTAAAATACTTTTAAAGCGGAAGTCAAACGGTGTACTTTATACTAAAGTATAAAATTGAATAATGGTGGAAACGGAAACAACTATTTTATTTATAATAATTATTTTTTTATGAAACCGGTTACGGAAGTTTCTTAAAAGGTCTTTTTTTTACTAATATTATTATTGAATTGCTAACAAAAGGGAGTAGATGTTTTCAAATCGGTAATTTTGTTTGGCTTAAATGGTATGTAGCGAGAAAACAAAAGTGGGTTTTAGGAACGATTAGAAAATCAATAGGAACAAGAATATACGAGGTATTTGTAAATGATTTTAATGTAGTATGCAGAAGACACGTAGACCAATTGTTAAAATATACAGGTTCTCCACTAATTGAACCAAATAATGGCGATATTATAGATTTTAATCGGTCACCATCAGCTCCACCTTCTCCCTCTTGTCAAAGCATGAGCTCTATTGGACCACAAACCGATAGCAGCGCGGGGGGTGATGAGGCTCAGGGGGACGCTGAGGTTTGGGTGGAGGCGAACGATGACCCAGTTTGTAATGCTCCTAGTGCGAGCAAGGAGGACGGAAGGCACCCGATTGTTCAAGAAATTGACGTTCGTGTGCCGTCCGGCCCTGTATTAAGGCCAAGAAATATTAGGCCTAAGCATAATTTATAATTAATTGTAATTACGTTATTTGTCACCAGGTTTTCAAATTAGTGAGGAAGGAATGGTATGTATGTATAGTATATACGCGCACATTGGTGCGCGTGATCTGTATCATTCAAGTCCAGTAATAAACCGGTCACACTAACTAGCGGTCGTTTCATTGCATTTCCATATGTAAAGTAACTGTTACTTTTTGTATTAAAGTTACAGTTACTTTACATAATTTCATTAGGGGGCACGTAATAATAAAATTTATAATAAAGATATGTATAACACGCATATAATTATGTAGACTGCAGCTATAATATACATATCGTCGGGGATAGTGCAAATCCGCGAATCTACCATACGTAAAGGCCGCGTATCTGCCTGCAATAGATCCAGTTTTACAAAGGGAGGTTAAAACTTAAAAACTTAAAAAATATTATTTTAACTGGAGACATAAATATAAATATAATTAAAAAATCATTCGAATAAACTAATGAACGTTATAATAGAATCAACTATCTTAATTATTTATTATTACATGGCCTAGTTCCTGGTCATAGCCATCCGACTAGAGATAACAATTGTACTAAGGTCTAAGACTGTCCGAACTCCCATTAACAAACGTATTCTTAACTGCTTATGCTATGGATAACCAGCGGTAGACTAAAGTGCCTTCAAGTAAGAAACTCTATGCAGAAAAAGTTGCGCTTTCACCCAGATAAGGCCCCCATTAATTTGATTAATTTATGTTTTGAGAAGGCTATATTTCCAGATGCATTTAAAAAATCGATTATTACTCCTGTATAAAAGGGTGGGGATAGAGATGACATCCAATATCTGTGCTAACATCCCTGTCAAAAATAATATAAAAAGGTTGCTGAATAAAAGATTACTTACTTATCTTAATAAATACAAATTTATATCTGATAGTCCGGTCAAATTAGACTAAAAAATAAGAGTAAAGCTACATAAATTCCCACCAAGCTGAAAATCAGTAAGATTGTTAAAAATATGATTAAAAATAAAATTTGAAAGTTTCCCATCTTTCCCCTGTAGGGGAAAAAAAATATTCTAGGTCGAAGATCAAAAAAATGAGTTTTTCGCGATTTTCAGCAAAACGGTACGTTTTATCATAAAAATATTTGAGACAAATTTGTAGATCATAAAATTATCTACAGAAAAAGTATCAATACTTTTTTTCCTACGAGCCACCGTTTTTGAGATATAACGATTCAAAATGTTGTGAAAGTTGTAATCGTCATAATATGCACGAGTACGTATTACTATTGTTAAAAACTTCAGGACATTGAACTAAATTTAATTTTTTCATACATTTTGAAAACTGTTATTTTACCCCTCCTGTAAAATGCAGATCTCGTATCACAGCCAGTTATTGCGTGTAAAAATAGTACACAGCGTACTCGTGCATATTATGACGATTACAACTTTTACAACATTTTGAATCGTTATATCTCAAAAACGGTGGCTCGTAGGAAAAAAAGTATTAATGCATTTTTTGTAGATAATTTTATGATCTATAAATTTGTCTCCAGTATTTTTATGATAAAACTTACCGTAAATTATGGAAATTATAGAGATTGGATGTCATTCAGAGATTTATATACATCCCTTGTACGTAACGCAGTTTTATCCGATGTTGAAAAATTTCATTATTTGAAAACAAGTCTAGTAGGAGAAGCCGCACAATTGTTGAGTAATTTTTCCGTCACAGAAACAAATTATAAAAAAGCATGGGAGACACTAGTACAAAGGTTCGAAAATAAGAGATGCATAGTCAACGAATTATTAAATAAATTTTTGTATCATAGAAAACTTATGTTTGAATCAAAGTCAAATATTTATTTTGCTCACTAAGTGTACATACAGTTAGTAGGTGTTATACTAATTTACAATAAGTATTGCACTTAAAACTTAGCAACCTTTTATGACAGGTATTGCAAAAAAGAAAAAAAACTTGAGTAAAAGGGCTATGAGATATAAAACTTAATATGTTTTTATTTAACTAAAGTATTTACCTGAGCATCTCTTATTATTGATATAGGTACTCAATGACTTATTTTAGATACCGGATAATATGTCATAGAATCATAATTATTGTAGGTACCACCTTTTTATTCATTTTTTAAAATCAAATATTCATCTAGTTTGTAAAAGCACTTATTTATTAAATATTGTTTCAATTGTTTATTAAAATTAACATATTTTGTTTCTTGTTTAATAGTTTGGGGTAATTTATTATATAATTTTATGGCCATATAATATGGGCTGCTATGTAACATTTTTATTCTGGATCATCACGAGGTATTAAGGATTTACTTGACGTTTCGAACGAGGTATTAATGTCGCTGGATAATTTGAATATTTCTACATTAGAATGGGATCCTATTGTTGTACATATTGTGGTATCCAAATTAGATACTGAGACTCATAAGCTATGGGAGCAACATTTAGGTAACAAAACAGAAATACCAAGTAAGAAGATGTTGTTTGAGTTTTTAGAAAGTAGATTCCGTTCTTTAGAGAGGATTACAAATGCGAACAGAAACAAAGATTTTAGAAATGCTCCTGTAAACCATACGCAAGCAAAAAGTTTTAAGTTAGGAGTCGATAATAAGAATTGCGCATATTGTTCGAAAGATCATTATATCAGCCACTGTACCGAATTTTGGAAAAGGGACGTAGCTGATCGTCGAGAATTTGTGCAAAAAGCTAGACTTTGTTTTAATTGTTTAGTACCTGGACATAGTGTACTACAATGTAGACAAACTAAGTCATGTCACATTTGTCAAAAGAAACATCATACCATGTTACATAACAATAAAGTTTCACCTGATAGTTCCGCATCTCGTGATACCACACCTGTGGAAAATGAACAAACTAATAACATAACTACTATGAAAACAGATTCAAATGATTCACATGTACTTCTTGCGACAGCTATTGTCAAAGTTGAATCGCACACTGGTAAGTTGATTAGGCTCAGAGCACTGATAGATTTAGGCTCACAAGCATCATTTTTAACGGAAGCTGCCTGTCAAATGATTGGATTGAAGAAGACACATGTTTATGGTACTATTACCGGAATTGATTCAAAACCATTTATTACAAAAGCAGCGGTTACTTTTGAAATGTTAGTACACAACAACCCTGCTGACACAATAGTGATTAATGCATATGTATTGAAGAAGATAACAAATATGACTCCTTCCCAAAGTATAGAATTAAAGACATGGCATGGTATTACACAAAATGATTTAGCCGACCCACTCTACCATAAGCCAGGCCCAGTAGATTTATTGTTAGGAGCAGAAGTATATGCAAACATTTTAAAGGATGGATTAATACGACATGATGATCATTCACTCGTAGCACAAAACACTGCGTTAGGATGGATAATATTTGGAAAGTGGTCACAATCTGGGCGTCCTAACAATATAACCCTATTGCACATTCGAACAGATGTTGATAAATTACTAAAACAGTTTTGGGAAATAGACACGATAGCTGATAGAAAGCCTACACACGATGAATCTATTGCAGATGATATATATAATAAAACGCATCGACAGACACAGGAAGGTAGATACATAGCTAGACTTCCGTTCTGTAATGAAAAACCCGATACAGGAGAAACTTTAGATATCGCTGTAAAAAGACTGAAACAAATGGAATTTAGGCTAAGAAATAAACAGAAACTAAAAGATGATTATTGCAAATTTATGAGAGACTATGAAGACTAAATCACATGGAACAAGTTCCTTATAATGAAATTAACAAACCTGGTAGTATTTATTTACCTCATCACGCAGTTATTCGCGAACAGGCACTCTCAACGAAATTACGTGTCGTGTTTGATGGATCTGCAAGTTCTTGCAATGGAAAGTCACTAAATGACGAATTGTTTATTGGACCATCATTGCTAGCAGACATAAGAAATTTAATACTTAAATGGAGACAATATCCGATTGTTTTATTAGGAGATATTAAACAGATGTATAGACAAATATTAATAGCAAAAGAGGATGTAGATTACCAGCGAATAGTGTGGAGAGAAAAGGAGACTGATAAAATAAAGCATTACAGATTATTGACATTGAGTTATGGTACGTTGTGTGCGCCATATATTGCAAATACACAATTAGCAAATGATGAAAATGAGAAGTATCCTGCTGCAGCTGAAATATTAAGAAATAATTGTTATATGGACGATATTATGGCAGGATTTTACAATATAAATAGCGCTATTAAGACTCAAAAACAAGTAGTTAAGTTGCTCAAAGATGGAGGTTTTGAAATGCACAAAATAGCATCTAATAGTAGAGAGTTATTGAACAATATATCAGAAGGAAGTCAAAACAAATCAGATACACTATTTATAAAAACGGAGGAATCATTTAAGACTTTGGGCTTACTTTGGAACCCAAAAACAGATAAATTTGAAATAAAAATATCGATTGAACCTAAAGAAAAATACACAAAAAGAATTTTAGTATCAGATATAGGGAAGATTTATGATCCACTTGGATGGCTAGCTCCAATAGTTGTCATTGCAAAATCATTTTTACAGAAGGTTTGGGTAGCAGGTACTGACTGGGATGATCCGATCCCGGAAGACTTACAAAAGGAAGTTATTGAGTATGCCAACGAATTGTCGACATTTTGTTTAGAAATAGAGAGATGGATTGGCATCACGTCTGAAAAATGTAATCTAGAATTACATGGTTTCTCTGATGCATCGAACTTAGCCTACGCGGCGGTAGTGTATTTGCGAATTGTAAAAGAAGGTGAGATATAAACAAAACTAATTGCAGCGAGAATGAAGGTAGCACCAGTAAAAACCTTAACAATGCCCAAGTTAGAGTTATGTGGTGCGTTGTTGTTAGCAAAACTACTTGAGCAGGTGAGAAACAGTATGAATTTATCTAGTGACAGTATTACGGCATGGTGTGATTCAGAAATAGTGTTGGCTTGGTTACGAAAAAGTCCAAATAATTGGAAAGTCTTTGTAGCTAATCGGTGTTCAGATATAACGAATATCATTATTAGTGAAAAGTGGCGTTATGTAAAATCAGTGGACAATCCTGCGGACCTGTCTTCAAGAGGACTGATGCCTTCTGATTTACGTAATTCCAATATGTGGTTTAATGGACCTAGTTTTTTAAAAGAGACTGATTTAAGTTATAGAGATAAAAGTTTTATTAATGAGACAAACTTAGAATTAAAGGCTAAAGCCGTACATGTTAATGTGTCTTTAGAAAATGATTGCGTTATTTATTTTAATAGGTTTTCTACTTTGAATAGGTTAAATAGAGTTATAGCTTTTTGTTTACGTTTCGTTGTTAACTGCAAAAAGAAGTCTGTTAGAACTAAAATTAATTTGAATAACATTTCAAATAACATTCCTTTTTTATCTACTAGTGAACTTGAATATGCTTTAAATGTATGTCTTAAAATGTCACAATTTGTTCATTTTTCTAACGACATATTATCACTTAATCACACACAACAAGTTCCGAAATGTAGTTCGATACGTTCTCTCAATCCGATAGTACAGTCGGCAGCACGTCAAGCGTAACAGTTTGTCCTTGAACCTAGAGCGCAACGCACAGAAAATTTGTGCGCAAAGGATAAACATATGTCTCTCAGCGCCTCTATCTAACGTCTCTCTCTCAAGTACTCTGTACCTACAATACTCGCAGATAGCCTTGAACGTGATCGCGACGACTATTAAAAGTATTTCTTCGTTATAGCCTCCGACTAAATATGTGTAGGTTTATAGGTAGCTATAGCTACAGCTAGCTACGTACGCGGCCTACTCTCTTCGCTTCGTTGTTTCAACTTGATTTAAAATTAAAGTACGGCTAAGACCATTGCATTAATTTAAAACAAAAAGTTTTCTACATTTATTATAATGGCTAGTTATGATATTTTATTTACGCTACCTATTTATCAATAATGCTCAGCGTACTTAATTATTTCAATCAACTATTATTATACCTATTAAAAACAGGCTTCCTTATTTATTCATTGTTATTAACTTAAAAATATATTTCTATTGTCAGGTCATTATTATGGTCCATTGTTATGGAGAGAAATTAAAATAAACCTAAGTAAACACTTAGGTTTGTTTTTCTACATTTATTTAATGTTAATAAAACAAATAAAAACATTTATAACCTTAATTTTTGATTTTGACATTATTATAAATGTTTGAAAAATTACTTAGTAAGTAATTAAAAACAGAATAGAAAATAAAAATAGAATATTTCGACATTGTAGGGTGGACGTTAGCTCATGAACGCAAATACAGATGGACTAGAAGAATTTCACAGGGATATCCCAAGTCCTGGGTGTCTGTGGTCAGCAGAGCAGTCGCCCGGATTGCGAAAGGTCGCCGGTTCGACTTGTGCCTCAGGAGCTGAAATTTTTCTAATTTTATATTCTAATTACTAAACATTTATAAAGTTCACCACCTCCTATCATACCTGTAACTACTACTCATTCACAATATTTTAAACACCTAACATTCTACTCTACAAATGTGAATAGAATATGAAATAACAATTTTGAAGAAAATAGACCTCACACAAAATCTTTGTGAATTTTAGTGTTAAAATAAATTGTCATAAAAATGTAATTTCTGAGATTTGAACCAGGTTCCCCAAGAGTGAAGACGAGCATGTAACGCTATCGACCACGGGTGTTGATAATTTCTTTTCGAATTTATTCATTGTATTTTACTAGACCCAGTGATGTGTGACGCAAGCAATTTTGAAGCTTAACTACATGAATATAAAGTTGAAATTATAATGATTGTAGCTTCATTTTATATTTCGGCTGTGAGCTATGATGGCTGTGTATACTAGTAAATGTATAAAATTGTAATGATTTGTTGGTGTAAATCACCAACTATCAAAAAACTAATATTTACTTAATTGGATAATTTTCAATTATGTGAAGTAGGTATCATAGGTATGGTAGATCAATGTGGTAGATAGGTCTTTGTGCTTTGTTTTTTACTAATATACTTACTTGGGTAGATTCTAAATACAGTAAAAAGACCAATTTTAATTTGAGCTACCCTTTTCTATCTAGGTAAATTACCATACGACATAATATTATATGATGCAATGCGGTTGTTTTCAATGGAATTTCGACTTTATATCTGATACTTTAGGTCGATTATTAATTACCAAGGTATGGCTCATGATATTTTTATCAATAGGTAGGCATCAAATTCGCCATTACTTTTTGATTTGTGTTAGTATAGTTTATGGATGGTCTCAGGTTAGGTTAGGATTTGTGAAAGGATTGTGTAAAGTCGGGGATTATAGTTTAAATACATTTCAAAATTTATAGTTATATACTAGTCTAAGTTATGGCCATCTAAGTAAACGCTCCTAAAAAACTCAAAAGATTATCACTTAGATTAATTGTGTATAAATCTAAGGAATATCTTTAATAACTTTATAGGATTCAGTTAAATCCTCTATAGCTAAGTGGTAAGGTCGCGGGTTCGGACCCACGAGCACTCGTAGAAGGTAGAACGGACCGTGGACAAAATCTCTCTCCACCACCACCTGTCCACATATTATGAGACAAATTAATGTGTTTTATTTATATAATTCTCTCTGACGAAGAGAGATCTTTTATTCACTCCTCCCGGGAGTTCGCCATGCTATGAGCGCTGAGAACATTTTTTTCTAGTTGAAACATTTTTCACACCATTATACCTAGGTACTTTTCTAACAAAAAATGTTCAGTCTTTTTCAAGATCATCATACTTACCTACTTAGGATCGATTTGTAATTTTAAGATTCAAAATTATTCTCATGTGTAGGCAGTGCAAGACCGATCGGTTTGGAGGTCCTTGCCCAATTGCTTAAGCTCAGCGGTGGGTATCTCTTATCTGACATGATGATTATGTGTAGGGATTTTAAAATTAATTGAAATAAAATAATAGTAGGGAATTAATAGAAGTTGGATTCAAATTTTAATACAAGTTTTTTAAGCTAAGAGTGCAAACAAGATATTAAGTCGACACACACAGACAGACAGGTAGACTGATCGGACTGATGCTACACCCCATGAGCACTGGAGAAAGTTTTTCAGTCCGTTAATTCATTTCATCTATTGACACCTAATAAATGTATATTTCCAGTCTGAAGTACCAGGCTACCATAAGTATATCTCCAAGAGCTCTGGCGACCTCACGAGGCGAGGCTCTGGCGAGGTTGTTAATATGACTAGTTTAAGAAGCTAACAGCTTTGTTGACAATTCCTAGACACGGGTCGCTACTAGTTCATCTGTGCCACTGGTGTCAAATTATTGTGTTAAGATAAATAACTAAAAGTAGTAATAACAAAACTGAAATTACAGGTGAAATGGGGAAGTGCTGTCTCTTGAATGTAAAAACATTTGGATTAGTAATTTTATAAGCCATAAGTGTATTATTGCAATTCAAATTGCATCATTATTCAGCCAAACACTCCATTAACATTCTGAAACTGCTACTTCGGTCTACTTCTCTGAGGTAAACTCTTTTAACCTCAGTACAAGTGAGGGTTGAATCATGACAATAAAATTACTTAAAAATACATTTTTTTTTGGACAAAACTAAAAACCAATTGTTTTTGCAATCCATGATTTGACAGATAAAAGAAATTCTTTATTTGAGAGCAATCAGGTCTAATTGGGAATGTGTAAGAAATAAGAAAGAGTCAAAATTGATTTAACATGTTTATTTAAAAGTTAACAATATTAAATTATAATTTTAATTAACCCTCAGCCTTGTCTTTGAAATATCACTAAAGTAAGAGTACACCAAATTTCAAAATAATCGAATCTGTGAAAGATTATCATCAAACGCCTGAACAGATCTTCATAATTCAAAGTCAAGAACCATCTCAACCACATTACCTTTCTAACAAAAAAAATTGCATGGCTGACAATGGCACAGACAAACTTACAGATACAAAGACAGACACATAAAACACCCCTCTTTTAGGGTCGGGGGCTATAAAAAATAAAAAGTAATCTGTAGGCCTAGGGTAATTTTATGAATAACTTAGGTGCCTAATATTTCAATGGAATTAATTATAACAATATGCAGTTAAGTAGGTAGGTAGGTAGATATTAGTATTTTTAGCACCAATGTTCCTCCCTTATTCTTTTCTATAATTATTTAATGAAATCCAAAATAACTTTTAGAAATCTCTCTTTTACTAGTAGAGTTAAACATTTTTTTGTTTTATGCTAGTAATTTATTAATCTGTCAAACGGCATTATCCCTCTGGATGGCTACAACAATTGAAAAATCAGTTGTGTCTGGAATCTGATACTTGACAGGTATAGAAAAACCATTCCTATGATGTGAGAAATATTACTACCTAACCTATAAAATTGCCTAAGATGTATTATTAAATTTTGAACACCATTCTAAATCAAATAACCATTGCAATGAGAAGTAAGGTTTTTCATCTTGAATTTAAATAATAATAAACAACAATAGTAATAGGAGAAAATATGTTAGAAGACTGTTAGGTTTAGAAACTATATTTTATTATAATTTGGGCTAAGAAAATAATGATTTGGGTGAATTAACACCATTGCTCTTTGAAATTATATCAATTTCTTATCATAAAAATCACATAGATAATTGGATGGCTATCCAATTATTACTATTACTGTTACTGGTAAGCATTTGAATTTACAGGTCATGACAGTTACACTAATATCATGTAGGAACTTGGAAAACTGCTGTTTGCTGACACTGCTGAACAATTATGCACGTGTGAATATTACAGTTGTCCAGGCAGAGCTAGGTAAAGGAACCTATAGGGACAACTCTTCCTAACCTACTTTGTAATGTGGTGGTGTTATTAGTATTTTTACCAGGCCCTGTTGATCTTATCACTCCAGGAAACAAAAACTAATGTAATTATGTCTCTGGTTGCTTATGTATTGATTTAAAGTGCTCACTATTGCTAAGCCAAAATGTTGAACTAAGTATCTAAAAAAAAATATCTTCAATAACCTTAATTTTTTTTTCGAAGTCAGTCATAAAATTATAAACTGAAACTTACTCTAACCTCTATGTGGTGGTGATTTATATACTTTTTGTAAAAAAAATATTTATGTCTGTAGCTTTTAATATCTGTCAAGCGGCGATATACCACCGGGGGCGATGACAATGGAAGAATCAATTGTCTGGAATCTCATGCTTGACGGGTTAATATCTAATAAAATTCCATAAATATTAACACTGGCATCCACTCAACAATAGAATATCTCTTGTCTGGTTTGTGGTTACCTACTTAGTTATTTCACAGACATAGGTATAGAATTCACTAATAACAAGAATTATGTGAACAAATACACCACACATCAACACACTATCTTGTAGCCTCTTAAACAGCCTGGATCTTCATCTCATATTTAAAAACCAAAAATATATGGTCTGCCCGCCACCTGCAAAGTAATATTTGTTTTATTAACCTGTTCATAAATGAACTGGATTGAGTCTTTCAGCTACTTAATATAAAGATGTTTTTAATTACAAAACAATAGTAGCTGGAATCATTTTACAAATATGATTAGTTGGTTTATGTATACCAAATAATCAAACTAAGTAACCTAAGTAACCTTGCTAGGTTAATTTGTTTAGAAAGGAAGTCTCCTAACCTAACCAAATACTTTTCATTTTGTTAGAAACTTAGAAGTTGAAGAAAATCAAATGACATTGACCAAAACCTGTTTCGTATTATGGAGATAGCTTCGGGGTGGAAGATTTATATTAATAAAACTCAAGTAATCCAAGTAATGCCTTGTATTCTTCACAAACAAAACAACCGACACTTCAAAAACGTAGCACCGTCAATCCCGCCATCAACCAAGTGTTCTCACTTCTGTCACAATCACTACACTTCCTTATAGTTAAAGTATCGTATTTTCTTATAATATAAATATTGTTTTATTACTTATTAATCACATGAATTTGTAAATATTGATCATAGATGCTACAATTTTATATATTGCGAAAGATACAATAATAAATACAATTACTGACTGTTTGCGTACAATTTATAGTTACTTCCTTTACTATGATTCAACTCAACAAAGTGTTTCATTAGGTAGGATATAATAATTAAATGATACAAAATAATGAAATATCGATTAAATAAATAGTTATTTACGCTTATAGGCTTACAATTGTACACATCACAAATATTAAAATAACAAACACATTTCATGACTTTTAAGGCATTCACTTTGGTGTTGCTATCTGATTAAAATCAACACAATGTCTAATTAGGTAGCATTATAATTATAAGACTTTATTATCATGAATCAATGAAATAAATATTTAAGCTTACAGCTCGGCCTTCCTGTTTAAAGTGAGTCCCTCGCTTTAACGTTGCTAGGATAATTTGGAATGTGCAAAAATAAGAATATACAAATATGAGTACAATATGACAACTAAACTAGATTTTAGGCGATAGGAATAAATATATTTTAAACATTTACATAATCATACTATTCATAATTACATAATCATATATATTTTTTTCATAATCATTTCAATATAATTTCTTACAACTTAGGTATTTCCGCTGTTTTTAGGTGTGAAAAATATAAACGATATGTTTACTTTAATGATTATATTTCTAGAATTGATTTTCCTATGCCTTTTTATTCATCGTCTGAGTTATTTTCCTCGCAACTACTTTCAAGGTCCCTACTAAATATCAACCACGGTTGAATTTTGTCTACCGCTACTACAGCCTCATAGCGACGATTGTTTTTACGTGACAACGGAGTGTCTTCGATAACGTACCGGTCATTAGGAAGTGCCTTTACTACGCGGTAAGGTCCCTGGTACTTGACTACCAGCTTTTGGGACTGTCCGTCATGAGGGACCTGTCGCTCTACCCGTACTAAGTCCCCTTCAGAATAATGTCTCGCGGCTTTTCTATGTCTATTAAATCTTTCCCTATTCTTAGTTTGATTCCTTTTAATTTTCTCCCTAGCCTCGTCTCTAATATCTACTAGTTTTTCCCCAGCTGATATACTGACGGTGTCATCTAAGACCTCGCTTAAGATTCCCTCGCTTCTACATTTGATATTAAAACCAAAAAGCAACTCAGAAGGTGTCTTTTGGGTTGTTTTATGAGTTGTCGTGTTTAAGCCTAATTGAATGTCAGCGATTTGTTCATCCCAGGACTTCTCATCTTTGCCGTGAGTCGAAGTGGATAGAGCGTCTAAGATGGTGCGATTGAACCTCTCTACTTGACCATTCGCCCGTGGGGTTGATACCGCATTAACAATGTGTTTAATGCCGTATGACTTAACAAACTCTTTAAAAATTCCACTTGTGAAGCTTGTGCCCTTGTCAGTGATAAATCTAGTTGGTACTCCAAAGTAACTGATGTGGTCTTTAATAACTTTGATTGTAGTTGTAGATTTGGTGTCTCTAACGGGTCTTATGTTGACAAATTTTGTGAATCCGTCGACTAGAACGAGCAAATAGCTGTTGCCCTTTTTGCTCTTAATGAATGGACCTAGGTGGTCGGAGTGGACTGTGTGAAAGGGTATGCTGGGTTTTTCTATAGGATGTAATTCACCCTCCCGCTTTCCACCAGGTGCTTTGTGGTGTGAACATTCTAGGCACGATGAAACATATTTTTTTACAAATTTGCGCATTTTCGCAAACCAGTAATTTTTACGAATCCGCTGTAAAGTTTTATCGTAACCACAATGACCTACGTCGTCGTGATTCATTTTCAATATTTGCCAGCGAACACCCTTCGGGACGAGCCACTTTATTTCGTCACCAACAATTCGATACACCCGATTACATTTTAGTTTGTAATTTTTGTGTATATCCATTACTTGCTCTGAATCGGGATCCAATAATGTTTCCCTTATTTTCTTTACCTCCTCGTCGGCAGATTGTACTGTGGTTATCCAGTCTTGTTCACAACTTTCGATAGCCAAAATGTCCAAACAAGTTCGAGACTCTGTTTCGCATCCATCAACAGGGTTGCGACTTAGCGCGTCAACGTGGGTCATTCGTGCTCCTGGTCGGTACTCAATGGTGCAATCGAATTCCTGCAGTTGTACCCACCATCGAGCAATTCGTGGGATTAAGTCGCGCTTGATTAGAGTTGATCGCAATGCGTTGCAATCTGTGAATATTTTAAATGGAATGCCGATTAGATAGACGCGAAATCGATTAAGGGACGCAACTACTGCTAGTGTTTCCAGATCGTAGGAATGGAATTTCCTTTCTTCTGGGTTAGTCTTACGACTGAAATACGACACTGGCTGGAAGACGCCATTAGGATTAGCTTGTAGTAAAATACCAGCCAACCCCTCTTTACTAGCGTCTGTGTGTAACTGGGTTTCCGCGTTATGATCGTAGAGCGCAAGGATTGGTCTTTCAACCAGCATGTCTCTTATCTCATTAAAAGCACGATCTTGACTGTCACCCCATAACCACTTTACATCCTTTTTTAGTAAATCGGTCAGGGGGGCTGCTCGTAACGAATAATTCATAACAAACCGCCTAAAGTATCCTGATAATCCAAGAAATTGCCTGACCTCATGTTGATTCTTTGGTTTAGGAAATTTGGACACTGCTTCAGTTTTGCGATGACCAGGTCTTATTCCATTGGCACTAACTTCATACCCCAGATAATCAATAGTGTCGAGGAAAAAGTGACATTTTTCCAACTTTAATGTCAGACCGCCTCTTTTGAGAAGTTCTAAAACTTCTTCTAGCCGCTTTAGGCCTTCGGTGACATCCGCAGCTGGAATAAGGACATCGTCCATGTATACGACGGCATATTTAATTTTTGCCTCCAGTAGTATTTTGTTCATAGTACGCTGGAAAACTGAGGGCGCATTAACTAAACCAAACGGCATTCTATTGAATTCGAACTGGCCATCTGGAGTTACAAAAGCGGTTTTATGACGTGACTCTTCGGCTATCGGAATTTGGTAATAGCCAGAGGCTAAATCCAGAGAAGTAAAGACCTTATTGCCTGCCAGTTGGTCCAATTGATCCTCGATTCGGGGAAGAGGATAGTGTTCCTTTCTCGTCTTACGATTCAACGCTCGATAATCGACGCACAAACGCTTATCACCAGTTTTCTTTTGAACCAAGATAATTGGACTAGCGTAAGGTGAAGAGGACTCTCTAACAATGCCGTGGTCTACCATCCCCTGCACCATGTCCCTAACCAAAGCGCGATCAGTATAAGACATGCGATAAGGTCGATAGACGACCGGTTCAGTGTCTTCAAGCTCGATTATCATTTCCGTCAAGTCTGTGAAGCCCAAGTCGTGAAGTCCATTCGAAAAGCAATCACTATACTTTTCTATTAATTGTTGTAATTTTAATAGTTCTTCTTTTGTTAATTTACTATTACAATTTAAAGTGTCACTCTTTTGGCTTTCACAGATCATGACGTTGCACGAGTCCAAAACATGTGTTGAATACCCCGCATACTTGTTTTGTACTCGTGTCAAAAGAGTTCCCTTTTCAAGCATTATTGGATTGGGCGAGACATTGTGTATTAAAAGCGCACTAACACCGTTCTTAACCTCGTAGTCGCCTGGGAGGAGATAGTATTCCTTCCCTTCCGGGCCCCTAACGGAGCCATTAACGTAAACATGGGTATCTAATGTAGGATTTGTAACAATTTGAACAGCACGTAAAGCATTTGATGGAACCTCGACATTTTTAGTAGTAATAAGGTGTATTTTAACGCTGGGAATTTGTTGGAAGTATACTGCAGTAGGCGTTTTTGTGATAACAATATCTGGTTTTTCCGTGAAAGAATGCCCTAAAAGAACCGATTGGTTAATAACATAGTCCTCTACTACATATAAATTTATTGATTCCCTTATGCCTTGAACTTCAACAGAGACGGTCGTCGTACCTATAGGAGGGATCAAATTAGCTCCAATACCTCTGAGAAGAGGTAAGTCCTCCGTAACCACTATGTCCAACTTAAGTTCTTTGGCCTTTGTTAGTTTTATTAATGAACACTGACTACCTAAATCTAAATGACAATCAACATCATGACCATTAACTTTAACGTAAAATATGTATTTAGCGGTTAAGTCTTCAGTTAATTGTAATTGAGCTACCTGTTTCTCGTTTTTATTCTTATCCTGAATTAAATGCCTTTCACGATTTTTGTTTCTATAGCAATGAGCAGACAGGTGGCCTGTCTTATCACAAGTGTTACATTTTGATGGTGGCTTGTCACACTTAAAACTCGGATGTCCAACTTGATCACAATTGTAACATGTCATTTTAGAAATGTTTGGTCTTGGGGTAATAATTGTACCTTTACGGTCATTGCGAGACTTAGAAAAAGAATCGTGATTTTCTCGGCTAGGCCCTACCTTTACAGTTCTAAAATATTTTAGTACTTGCTCGGGTTCAGAAAATTGCGCGGCCTGCGCCCCTACTTTTACAGCCCTGTCTTCGACACCATACAACAAACAATCAACAGCTTGGCGCCCATAAATTTTACACCTATTTAACATATTTATTTTGGCATAATAATAATGTTCAAGTGATTCACCATACTTAACCTTCTTCGCAAGCATCTCAGTCAAGAGTTCAGCATAATCTTCACGGACTGGGAAGGATTCTATTAATTTCTTTTTCCACTCAGTCCATGTAAACATCATTGATGGTAAATTCTGATACCAGGACTTCGCTACGCCAGTCAACTTTGGAAGGGCATAGTGAATAATTTCCTGGTCACTCCAGCTGTAAATTTCAGAGCATTCCTCTACCTTCGTCAACCAAGTCAAAACTGTCTGTTCCTTTGACATAGGGTCAAAGTCGGGAACAATGTTAGTATTAAAAGATAACTTAGATTTTTCTGAACCCTTGACTGATTGCAAAATTGACAAAAACTTATTTAATATAGCATCAGTAGAATCGGTACCCTTATTTTGCTTAGGACTAGACGGTCGCAGCTCACCTGAATGTCTTGACAGACTACGGCTCCTTTTCCGTTCATACCGCCGTCCGGACTTCCGATTCTCCTCGCCTTCACGCCTTTGCGCATACCGACTTGAGCTTCTTCCTCTGCTGCCCTCATGCCCACTGGATTCAGCGCTTGGAGAACGTACTGGTAAGAATCTTTCAGGTGTACGAAGGGACCTTTCCCCAGTACCTCGTGGGCGGAGCACCCTCCGTCCTCGCTGCATTCTAACGTCCTGATCATCAACCTCAGTATAGCGCACCCGCGATACCCTTGGTTGCTCTGAATGCTGCCTCCACGTAGACTTGGCCTGACCCTCACACCTAGGCACTCCTGGCCAAGTCACGTGACTAGATTCGCGTCTCCTCAAGTCACGTGCTTCCCGACCCTGGCCCTCAAACCTGGGCACACCTGGGTCTGCACTAAAACTCTCGTAGTCTCGACTACGATTGTCCTCTCGATCCATAGCTGAAACTGACAAACTACAGCTTAATAAACCGTTATCTATTTATAACCAGTTACCACTTTGGTATTTATGTAGCATAATTTATAATTATATCTAAGTACATATACGCTTTATATACGCATTACATTATATGCGCACGTATACAATATATGTACACTATTGTAAGTGTAGCAGTACATATTGTGTCCTTGGCTCTCACTATATTGTATAGCCATGACCGAGATCGACGCAGATTTATATAAAATAAACACTTGAAATAATAAATATCTATCTAATATTATTATTCCAGAGCGCTCGCTAGAACGTGTAATCGTTAATTTCCATAAAACAATGACTGAAAAAAATGAGAGTTGTCAACCATATATAATTAGGTAGGTACATCTTTATTAAATTGCGTCAGTAAAATTATTGAAAATAAAAAAACATTTTATTTTTCTATTACATGAATATTAAGTAGAATAAGCCACTTACAACAATAACATTCGAGTTATAACCAGAATTCGATGAGATCGTACTGTGACTGATAGGACTCGAACCCAAAACAGTACACTTCCATCACATCACATACACTTCTCTGCATTTTTCATTTTGTTGGATATTAGTTAAATGATTACATTTAATTATTCAGTATTTTCTAGTGTTTAATAGTGAAAACTGCTTTATCGGTTATTTATGCTATTCATGAAAAACAATCAAGTTAAAAATAAAAAAGGGAGAGAAGAGAAAAAAAAATCATGAAAAATAATTAGATGTGCGTAGGTAATTTAATAATATTTCACGCCTGAAATATATCCAAGCATCTATTTACTTCAACATTCATAATAATTTACACTTTATAGATTGTGTTAGCTTATTCAGTAAAATTATATTCCTTTTATTTTTGTTACATTTCGAAAAAAAAGTGAGATAAACAGCTGTAACATTTAATGACTCCAATGTTATCACTTCCTTTTTTCGTTTTAACAGCAGCATGAAAGCTAACGAAAGACAAAAAAATGAATAGGAAAGCATGGTACTTACGTTTTTATTTTTTTCTTGTAGGCGTAGATCGAAAAGTATAGACGTTTTCGTCGATCCCACTTCTGAAGCTATGGAGATAGCTTCGGGGTGGAAGATTTATATTAATAAAACTCAAGTAATCCAAGTAATGCCTTGTATTCTTCACAAACAAAACAACCGACACTTCAAAAACGTAGCACCGTCAATCCCGCCATCAACCAAGTGTTCTCACTTCTGTCACAATCACTACACTTCCTTATAGTTAAAGTATCGTATTTTCTTATAATATAAATATTGTTTTATTACTTATTAATCACATGAATTTGTAAATATTGATCATAGATGCTACAATTTTATATATTGCGAAAGATACAATAATAAATACAATTACTGACTGTTTGCGTACAATTTATAGTTACTTCCTTTACTATGATTCAACTCAACAAAGTGTTTCATTAGGTAGGATATAATAATTAAATGATACAAAATAATGAAATATCGATTAAATAAATAGTTATTTACGCTTATAGGCTTACAATTGTACACATCACAAATATTAAAATAACAAACACATTTCATGACTTTTAAGGCATTCACTTTGGTGTTGCTATCTGATTAAAATCAACACAATGTCTAATTAGGTAGCATTATAATTATAAGACTTTATTATCATGAATCAATGAAATAAATATTTAAGCTTACAGTATACATATAGGTAAAAAATAAATGAAGCAAAATACTTTCATACACTTATATGGCGTTCATTTGAATGTTTACATTCAAAAACACGAAGAAAAGCGCAGTTTATTTAAAATATAGGTTTGTATGTTCCTGTTCTCTTAAAAACAGTAGAACAAAAGTAGGCGTTTTAACTTACCGATATTCGGTCGGATTTTCATATTATCTACCTATTTGTGTAGTGCTACTATTTTATTTTTATTCCATTCAAGTGCGTGGCCATTTCGTATATTACTTTACTTGGATATTTTTTTTAAAGAAACTAACATTTATCTACTATTAAAGTAAACAAGCAGTCAAAGTTGATTTTGTGATTTCGTATTCAATAGTTTGAACCCTTAATATTAGGTCGCCCCATACAATTTAGGTCTCAATACAAAATGGACGAGATTTTTCTATACTCAACTTTTAAATACCACAGATACAAAAAAAAAACTTCTAAACTTGAGCCCCAACTTCATACTTAAAAAATGCGATGTCATAGAAATTAGACTAAACTCTGCGTACAAATAGCGTTAGCTCAAACAATTCGACCAATTTTAACCAATCAACGCTCGAAGCATTCTGACAAGCTCTGCTATTGGTCAAATTCTAAAAGATGGTTGAAGTTGAACCAATAGCGAAGAGGGTGTGCTTTCTTTCTAATAGCTATACATAGCGTTTACTAGGGTTATATATACTGTTACGCTTGATGTGCTGCCGACTGTACATACAGATGGATTGTTGAGAGTTGGTGGACGCATCAATAATGCATTTTTAAACTACGATACCAAACATCCGATTATCCTTAGTAAGAATTGTAAGTTATCGTATCTAATTATGAAACATATCCATGTTAACAAGATTCTACATGGTGGTCCACAATTGATGCTAAATATCAGTCGTCAAAGATATTGGATTGTTTCGGGTAAAGTTTTGGCAAAGAAAATAGTGAGCTCTTGTATTACTTGCTTTAAACATTCAGCAAAACCTATGGAACAACAAATGGGTGATTTGCCGAAAGAGCGTATAACACCATGTAGGCCTTTTATGAAATGTGGAGTTGATTATTTTGGCCCTGTTAATCTTAAATTATATAAAGGTAGATGTCAAAGGTTTCAAAAGGCATATGTTGCCTTATATATTTGTTTGTCAACAAAAGCAGTTCATTTGGAACTGGTAAACGATTTGTCTACTGCTTCTTTTATTGCTTCATTTAGAAGATTTGTTGCTAGACGTGGCAAATGCGGAGAGATTTGGTCCGATATGGGAACAAACTTCCAGGGAGCCGCTAAGGAGTTAAACAAATTGTTTTCTAAACACTTAGCAAATGAATTTTTAACCACATTAGCAAACGATGGTACTTCGTGGAAGTTTATACCTCCGAGCTCCCCTCACTTTGGCGGGTTATGGGAGGCCGGAGTGAAGGCGGCGAAACTGCATCTTAAACGCATATTGAATAATTGTAAATTTACTTTTGAGGAGTATGCAACTATTCTTGCACAAGTTGAATCTTGTTTAAATAGTAGGCCATTAACACCAATTAGTGATTCAGTTGATGACTTGGCTCCACTAACGCCTGGTCACTTTTTGATTGGGGAACCAACGGTAGTATTAGTTAATGACAATTTATTAGATGTACCACTAAACCGATTAGACAGATGGCAATTAATTCAAAGAAAGCTACAAGAATTTTGGACCCAATGGAGCACAGATTATTTGACTAATTTGCAAGTCCGTAATAAATGGTACTTTAAGTCTTCAAATGTAAAGGAAAACACTCTGGCTCTTTTAAAGGACGAAAATTTGCCATCTGGCCAGTGGTTGACTGGAATAGTGATTAAGGTTCACCCAGGTAGCGATGGAAGAGTTAGGGTTGTCTCTATCAAGATACCTGGGGGAAAAATATTAAAAAGGCCAATCACAAAGATTTGGCCGCTTCCCATTGCGTAAGCCGGGAATATGTTAGGAACTATTTTGTGATTGACTGCATTACATACTTTTTGGTTTTTATATTATGTCTTTGTCAGATTGTGTTAGAATAAAAATGTCTTTGTGAAGTAACAATATAGTTTTTGCACGTTTTACGAACACAATTGGTTTTATTACAAATAACAAGATAGTACACACAAACTTTACAAAGTGAAATACCGACCACGTGAATATAGGCCATATGTCCAGCGTGTAAAAATTCACTTTGCTTGTGCACATTTTTTTTAAAAATATTTATTGGCATTGGATACAAGTCCTTCCAAGCCTAGCTTAATAATTGCTTGTGCACATAAAATGAAGTGTTACCAGGATGAAAAAATTTGCAATTTTGTGCAACTTTTATCTGTTCTGTGGTGGATACCATGCATGACACCCTTGGACATTGGTGTGTCATGTTGTGAAAATAGTAATTATAGCACAATTGAATTTACTCAAGCAATTTTATTTATTCCAATACAATTAAGAATACTTACTTATATCTAAAGAAAACTATGTTCTATTGTAAAATAATAAAAATAAACGAATCGTACCTTCATAAGTAATATTTATTTGAGCAACAAACTTTTATTTGTAGGTATTTACAGTCGACAGCTCATCAATTGTAACAGTTTGAGGAGAGTGAAGACTCTATGGACCTTACTGCTATCGTAACAGAGGCGGCTTTCGTAGTGCAACTTACACTTGATGTGCTGTCTCTGTACATGCCTACATAATTAAAAATAATAAGTCTTATAAACACGGTGAATTTTCAATGATTTTGAAGCCGAGTCTAGTGGTCAAACCTCTGGTTCAAACTATCAAATATTTTCATAGTGAAACCAGACCTCTGATTCGCGAAAAAAATTAGCTGTTTCGTTAATTTTATATACATACATATATGCGGGTAGGTATAGAACTTTTATAGCTTCAAAACCATATAAAACTCACGTTTTGTGTAGTTACATAAAATTAAACAAGTATCTAAAATTAGGTAAATAATACTTAGACTTTAAGACATCAAAAGAAATCGGACCCTTATTTAAAACAATCGAAAAACAGTAAAATAATTTCTTAAAATTACAGTCAGTAGCATGTATGTACAGTCGACAGAACATCAATCGTAACAGTTTGACCTTCACACCGTCCTTACTGCGTTCGTAATAGAGGCGGCTTTCGTAGCGCAACTGTTACACTTGATGTGCTGTCGTGTGTACATATCTATGTAACGTGGGAGGATAATACAAAAAAATAACTTATACCTTAACTAAGTAATTCTATCGTTAGTAAAAATAGTTCATTATGGATGTAATCGAACCATCATTTATAATTTGTAACGTTTATGGACAAGGTTGTCAAACAAGCCTACGTCCCGCGAGAAACAGTTACTGTAGTGTACTGCCTGTCGATTCTGTAACAAAACTCGCACCTCACTTCGCAAGTCACTCCGAATTCAACTGTCAAATAGAGCAAATTATCATACATTTTTTGCTATATTTGACAGTTGAATTCGAAGTGACTTGCGAAGTGAGGTGCGAGATTCGTTACAGAATCGCACCCCTGCACCCGTACCACTATATTTTATCGCGATCCAGTTTAGGACCTAAACTGAGTAGAATCGGCCGCGCCGCTATCTACGACCATGACAGCGATGCAGTTTAGGAACCAATACTGAACCGAGCGGCATATGAATCGCTTTTATAAAGATGGTGGTAAGGCCCCCGAGGGCCTAGACAAGATGCTATTTGACAATCGCTATCGCTATCGCTAAATAGAAAATGTATGGGAATTGACATTTTCGATCGAAACTCAATCGAGGGCTTATGTCAAACCCCATACATTTACCTCTTAGCGATAGCGATTATCGAAAGGCATCTTGTCTAGGCCCTCTGAACCGAACGGAATATGAATCGCTTTTATAAAGATGGTGGTAAGGCCCCTGAGGGCCTAGACAAGATGCTATTTGACAATCGCTATCGCTATCGCTAAATGGAAAATGTATGGGATTTGACATTTTAGATCGAAACTCAATCAAGGGCTTATGTCAAATCCCATACATTTTCCGCTTAGCGATTATCGAAAAGCATCTTGTCTAGGCCCTCTGTGTAGACTATACAGGATGCTGACGACAATACTAGACAGGATGCATCGAGACATTGCGTCGCTTAGCGCCTTCTATCGGCTATATCACGGAGAGTGCTCTGAAGAGCTTTTTGACCTAATCCCACCTTCCCCCTTCCTACTCAGGACCACGCGTGCTGGTCTTCGGAGTCATCAATTCACTGTCTCCACCTCAACATGACGCACAAAGAAATTTAGTAGCTCGTTTCTTTGTCGTACTTCCAGAACTTGGAATTCTTTGCCAGCGCATGTGTCCTTCCTAGTATAACATTGGGTTTTGGGCCAGCAAGGTGGAGGCGGCTAGAGCAGTTAGGCATGGTGCTACCGAGTGCATAAAGCAATCGAAAAGATAACTAAGGACGATATTAGGCATCGTGCTACGAAATCATTTAAACGACCTGCCTAGGCGTCCAATTGAATGGCTACTATAACCAGACGGCTGCGATATGTAGGTATATTGGTACTATCCTCCGAATTTCGATGTGAACCTGAGTAGGGTCGCCAGGGCTCATTGAGAAGCATTGAGTTGGAGGAAGGGGACACGTTTCGTATGTTTATGCTGCTAACATAGCATTCTCCAATGTTTGATAAACTTTGTATAAAAAGTATCACAATGTATATTTTGTCAAATTTTCAGTCTGTAATAATTCACCTATCATTAGATCTCAGTTTTTGGTATTGCATACAGAAGGCATTAAAATTATGACGTATGGTATTATTTCGTAATCGGTTTGATGCCCGAATGAACTAACAGATGTCTTTTCAAATCACTAGACAGTGTAAAAGCCTTATCACATATATCACATTTGTGGGGTTTGACGCCCGAATGATATAATAAGTGTCCTTTCAAAGTACCTTCCAGAGTAAACGCTTTTTTTTTATATTTTATTTTTATACAAAGCACGACAAATGACTCAACACCACCTGATGTGAAGCGGTAAGAAGAGTCCATATGCGAAGACAGCTAGTGCAGTTCAGACACTGCTCTAGCTGCCTCCACCTTGCCGGCCCGAAAGGTGCTTTTTCACGCCTCTTTTGAAGGAACCCATGTTATAGGAAGGAGGGAACACATGTGCTGGCAAAGAATTCCAAGTTCTGGAAGTTCGACAAAGAAAAGAGCTACTAAATTTCTTTGTACGTGATGTTGAGGTGGAGACAGTGAATTGATGACTCCGAAGACCGGCACGCGTGCTCCTGAGTAGGAATGGGGAAGGTGGGATAAAGTCAAATAGCTCTTCAGAACACTCTCCGTGATATAGCCGATAGAAGGCGCTAAGCGACGCAATGTCTCGACGCAATTGCAGAGGCTCAAGGTTGTTGGTTACCTCTACATCGCCAACGATACGGACAGCACGACGCTGCAATCTGTCCAGGGCATCGAGTAGGTACTTGGCGGAGCCATCCCACAAGTGCGAGCAATATTCCACGCAAGACCGGACCTGAGTTTTATACAGCAGGCATAATTGGTCAGGCGTGAAAAATCGACGCACCTTGTTCAGGACACCGAGCTTCCGAGAGGCTGTTTTTATCACGGTTTCGATGTAGTTCCTGGAATTCAGATCGCAACATATCTCCATGCCTAGCAAGTTTAGGGAGCCCTGTGCCGAAAGAGTCGTGCCCTGAAGAGACGGAAGGGGAAGGAACGGCGACATTTTGGCAGTAAACGCGCACACCTGTGTTTTCTTAGCATTGAACTCAACAAGATTGTTAGATCCCCATTCAGATACGAGGTTCAACACCCTGTCGAGCTCAATGGCAAGATTCTCTCTCTCCCTCTCGGTTTCAGCGCGCCCAGCCCCTGGGCGACCGTAATATTCCCCATGCACTGTACTGTCATCTGCATAGCAATGAATGTTTCCTAACGGAATCATGCCATTGATATGCAGAAGAAAGAGTGTGGGGGATAGAACAGAGCCTTGTGGTACACCAGCATTCACTGACATGAACCGCGAAGCGCATCCATCTGCGAGGACACGGATTCTTCGCTCATGCAGGAAGCCGGCGATCCAGTTACAGAGCTGAGCGGGCAGACCGTATGCCGGGAGCTTGGAGAGAAGAGCCCTGTGCCAGACCCGATCGAACGCTTTGGCAATGTCAAGGCTAACTGCCAGTGACTCACCACGTTTGTCAATAGCTTCACCCCAGACATGCATTAAGTACGCTAGAAGATCACCCTCTCCAAGGCCTCTCTCCAAGATTCCGGCACACACCCAGAAGAGAGAGAAAGACGGTATAGCCGCGTTAAGACAGGAGACAACTCCGCTGCGCAGTTTTTCAGTACTATCGCTGGAATGCCATCAGGTCCACTAGCTTTCCGGACGTCGATTGACTGAAGCTCCGCACGTACATCACATTGCCTAATACGAATATCGGGCATTGTGTGGCCACAGTGGGAGAGTGTTGGTGGCTGTAAGTTGCAGTCATCGATTCGGGAGTGAGCAGCAAAGAGTTTTACCAAGAGATCGGCTTTCTCTTGCGGCTTGTGAGCTAGCGAGCCGTTAGAACATCTCAACGGGGGCAGCGAGGGTTGACAGAAGTTGGATTGCACGGCTTTGGCCAGACGCCAAAAGCTACAGCTTCCCGTAGGATGCGTAAGAAGTTCTTGGCCAACTCGTGCAACGCGCTGTGCATCCGCTCTGATGAAGGCCCTTTTGCAGGACTTGGTGGCGTTGTTATAGGCTGCTTTCAGTGAGTCAATGTTGGGATCCCCGCAAGCTCGGCCCCTGATCCAAGCGCGGTATGCCGACTGTCTGTTTTCAACAGCTAAGGCACAATCGCGGTTGAACCAGAGGTTACGCCTACCCCTACTGATGAGATCGGAGTGAGGGATATAGTACTCCATCCCTAACATGATCTCATCAGCAACAGCAGTAGCGTTCGGGTCCAGCTCACTGAAACAGCGCTGCCTCCAAGGGACAGATGCGAAGTAATCCCGCATACCGTCCCAATCTGCCGACGCATAGTGCCAGATGCGGCGTTTGGCAACCATAGGTACCGGTGGCGACGCCCGTGGCACCCCAGCGGATACCAGGCAGTGATCCGATGTTCCCAAAGGTGCACGAACCTCTAGCCGATATCCATCCGGGCGAGTCGTCAGCAGAAAGTCCAACAATGAGGGCGCGTGACCGACAATGTCTGGAATCCTGGTGGGCTGGTTTACCAGTTGGGTCAGGTCGTGCGTGAGAGCGAAAGCGTGGGCAGTTCTACCAGCATGGTCAGTTTTAGAGGAACTTAACCACGACTCGTGGTGAGCATTGAAGTCCCCTAAAAACACCAATTCCGCGGTTGGAAACTGCTCCTGCGCAACATCTGCCACCCGACTAAGATGTTCGAAAAGTCGAGTTGTCTCCATGTCACCGCTGTGGGATCTATAGAGGCACACGTAGATTCGGCTATGTGTGCCCAGGTCCACATGCACCCCAAGAATAGAGTGGGAAGGGTCCTCCAAACAGCGCAGACGGCGACAGCAAACATCCGCCCGGACAAACAAGCATACCCCGGCCTTCGCTTTGAAGGACTCTTCAAGAGCGTAGCAGGGGTAATCCAAGTAGCTAGTGTCTGCCGGGCGAAGTATTTGAGTCTCCGTCAAAAACAGCATTTCGGGTCAAACCGTCTCAAGATGTTGGTGGACGGCATTGAGGTTAGCATGGAGCCCACGGATGTTAGTGAGCCCGACCTCAAACAGCGTGGTTGTGGTGGGGGTGTGCACCGCTGAACGACCGAAACTGTTTGTGAGCGCTGCCATAGTTGACGATAGAAGGAGGAGAGGCGTGAATTGGGGGGACGTTGCCGCGATATATACGGTCAAAGCGTGAGGCCTGTTTCCCCAGGTAATAGCCGACAGTAGAGAAGCGCTGACCCGCCGAACGGAAGTGCCCCCGAACCCCCCCGGGAATGGCCGCCGGGACCCCACCACCCGGTCACCAACCGGCACGACGGACCACCCCAAGATTATGCGTGGCATGATAGGGCAGCCTCACGAACTGGTTAGGTTCGCTTGGGCCCCTGTACTGTACCACGGGCGGCCAGCGGAACAGCCGTTTCTTCGGGTCTCCCTGGTCGGCGGGTCAATGCAGTCCACCTGGCTCTGGTTAGACGGAAGCCGTCACTGACCGCATCCATCGCCGCAACGTCCCCCCAAGCTCTGGTTGTACGCTGAATGATCCCGGAACGCGACCACAAGTGGTCACTTGGCGGGTTTTACGCCATGCGTACGGTGGTCACTAACCAGACGGGTGTTCAGACCCTACCACCAGTCGAGCAGTTGGTAGCTCGGTAATTCCTTAGTCGCCTCTTACGACACCCACGGGAAGAAATGGGGCGGTGAATTGTATTCTTAATCCGTCACCGCACGGATAAAACGGCTTTATCACATATATCACATTTGCGGGGTTTGACGCCCGAATGAACTATTAGCCGAATGAACTAAGAGATGTCTTTTTAGATAACGCGATTTTGCAAATGCCTTATTACATACCTTACATTTGTGGGGTTTGATGCCCGAATGAACTAACAGATGTCTTTTCAAATCACTAGACAGTGTAAAAGCCTTATCACATATATCACATTTGTGGGGTTTGACGCCCGAATGAAATAATAAGTGTCCTTTCAAAGTACCTTCCAGAGTAAACGCTTTATCACATATATCACATTTGTGGGGTTTGACGCCCGAATGATATAATAAGTGTCTTTTCAAATTCCCCTTCAGAGTAAACGCTTTATCACATATGTCACATTTGTGGGGTTTGACGCCCGAATGAACTAATATATGTCTTTTCAAATCACGAGACAGTGTAAATGCCTTATCACATATGTCACATTTGTGGGGTTTGACGCCCGAATGAAATAATAAGTGTCCTTTCATAGTACCTTCCAGAGTAAACGCTTTATCACATATGTCACATTTGTGGGGTTTGACTCTCGAATGAATTATTATATGTCTTTTCAAATGACTAAACCATGTAAAAGCCTTATCACATATGTCACATTTGTGTGGTTTGACGCCCGAATTAGCTGATACATGTGTTTTCAATTTACCACGCTTTGCGTACTTACCACTTTGATTACATTCATATGTTTTCTGGTTTCCCTTCAATGTTACAATAGAACTATTTTGCTTTATGTTACAAATATTGCAGTTCCCTTTGCCTTGTTTACAATGATAACATTTTATCACGTTACTCGAAACATTCCTCAAATTGTCTTTTGTGATGCTTAATTTTAAATTGTCTTTCGAAGCAACTTTTAATTCATGTGTTTGTATATGACTTTCCAATTGGTTTTTAAAAATAAACTTTTTCTTACATACATCGCAAATAAAAATGTTTGTAGATTGGTGGTGGCTTTTAACTTTAGAATTGTTGATCAAATCATTACGATTATTTGATTTTTTATTGATATTTTTACTTTGACACGATTCTATCGTTGTGGAATTTCTTTCAACAGTATAACGACTTATTTTCTTCTTTGTTTTTTTATTATTATGATTTCCTTGCTTTCTACAGTATTTTCTTTTCAAGGGCTTGCTCTTATCTTGTACTGCGTCTTGTTTTCCTGTGCATTTTTCTATTATTACTTGATTTTTGTTTTCATCCACAGGAATGGCTTCATTAGTTTTTGGAGAAAATGATGCAACTGTCAATAAAACAAAAATTGTATCTAGAAAGTTAATATTAATATTGTTAAAGAAAACGATGAAAAAATGTATGCTCCAGGCGGGAATCGAACCCGCGTCTTCTGGGATCCGGCCTAAAGGTGCTTTTTCCACCAGAGGGGCGAGACGAGACGAGGCGAGACGAGATTTAAAATTTGTATAGCAAATTTTCAAACCTCGCCTCGTGTATCTTTGGTGGAAATAGTCAGGATTGACGAGGATGTGCGAGGCGTGAATTTAAATATTTGTTTGTGTAAAAATGAAACATATTGCTTCCGATATAGAGTATAAATTCAAATGAGAAATTTGATATGATTTCGAACTCTAGGCGATTTTCCACCAGAGGGGCGAGACGAGACGACGCGAGACGATAGTTGAAATTTGTTGCAGACACTATTTAGTAAGCAATACGGGTCATTTTTACACAAACAAATATTTCAATCCTCGCCTCGCGCAGCTTTGGTGGAAATAGTCAGGATCGACGAGACATGAATTGAAATATTTGTTTGTGTAAAAAATTAAACAAAAAATAAAACCGACTCCAAAAAACTGAAAAGGATAAAATATTTTTAGTAAATAGGCACTCATCCCCTAGGAGAGGATTTTTAGTGAAATCTACTATCGTATCATTTCACTAAAAAAATCATAGGAAAGCAAAAGTCTGCAATTTCGCATATGTAGACGACTTAATTTTTCCAGTTTTTTTGATTTAAAAACCAAACTACCCAATGGATTTTCAAAAAAATTTTATGGGACCAAATGGGAACTATTCCGCATCGAACAAAAAAAGAATCATCAATATCGGTTCACCCAGTCAAAAGTTCTGAGGTAACAAACATAAAAAAAAACATACAGAAGAATTGATAACCTCCTCCTTTTTTTGAAGTCTGTTAAAAATGAATCGTATTGTATCCGATATAGAGTATAAATTAACTCTGCAACAGAAACACGCTTATCGCGATAGGTTTATTGTTGTGCGATTTCAATTCTTTTCTCGCCACTCTGGTGGAAAATCATCTCGCGCGAGCTCGCGCGGGCCATTTTTAGTGGAAAAGGGTCAGTGCGATTTCAATTCTCGTCTCGCCTCGCCTCGTCTAGCCCCTCTGGTGGAAAACCACCTTAATGCGATAACCGCTACGCCACCGGAGCACTAGGTGTAACCTACTCATTTTTCACCGCTATCTACTTTTAACGTTTTGAAGTTGTCTTACCACGCATTGAAGTTTACACCAGGTGATCTAAAAGAATAGTTTTTCGAGTATTTTTAAACTTTCAGTAGGTAAATATGAAAATTTGATTTTGTGCGTTTATAACGACTACTTTTTTGTAAGAAATACAAATATCTGGCCCGACCATAGAAGACACGGGTTCGATTCAGGCGGTCCCGCCCGCCCGCCTGGAGCATACAATTTTTTTATCGCTTTCTTTATTTGTTTTTCTCAAATAAAGTAGCGGTAATAAAAGCACTAAATCAAACATTTAAATGTAATAAATATCTTTATAGCAAAAACACTTTTTGTATTAAGGTTACAGTTACTTTACATAATTTCATTAGGGGGCACGTAATAATAAAATTTATAATAAAGATATGTATAACACGCATATAATTATGTAGACTGCAGCTATAATATACATATCGTCGGGGATAGTGCAAATCCGCGAATCTACCATACGTAAAGGCCGCGTATCTGCCTGCAATAGATCCAGTTTTACAAAGGGAGGTTAAAACTTTAAAACTAAAAAAATATTATTTTAACTGGAGACATAAATATAAATATAATTAAAAAGTCATTCGAATACAGTAATGAACGTTATAATAGAATCAACTATCTTAATTATTTATTATTACAAAGCCTACTTCCTGGTCATAGCCATCCGACTAGAGATAACAATTGTACTCAGGTCTAAGACTGTCCGAACTCCCAGTAACAAACGTATTCTTAAGCTATGGATAACCAGCGGTAGACTAAAGTGCCTTCAAGTAAGAAACTCTATGCAGAAAAAGTTGCGCTTTCACCCAGATAAGGCACCCATTAATTTGATTAATTTATGTTTTGAGAAGGCTATATTTCCAGATGCATTTAAAAAATCGATTATTACTCCTGTATAAAAGGGTGGGGATAGAGATGACATCCAATATCTGAGCTAACATCTGTGTCAAAAATTATATAAAAAGGTTGCTGAATAAAAGATTACTTATCTTAATAAATACAAATTGATATCTGATAGTCCGGTCAAATTAGACTAAAAAATAAGAGTAAAGCTACATAAATTCCCACCAAGCTGAAAATCAGTAAGATTGTTTAAAATATGATTAAAAATAAAATTTGAAAGTTCCCCATCTTTCCCAGTTATGGGAAAAAAAAAATCTAGGTCGAAGATCAAAAAAATGAGTTTTTCGCGATTTTCAGCAACCGGTAAGTTTTATCATAAAAATATTTGAGACAAATTTGTAGATCATAAAATTATCTACAGAAAAAGTATCAATACTTTTTTTCCTACGAGCCACCGTTTTTGTCATATAACGATTCAAAATGTAAAAGTTGTAATCGTCATAATATGCACGAGTACGCTGTGTACTATTTTTACACGCAATAACTGGCTGTGATACAATTCAATTCAATTCAATTCAATTCAATTCTTTATTGCAAAAATATGGTACAGGAGGTGTCATGATAATAAGATTGTATCACATATTTTGACTGTCACACAGCATGCAATATTAATCATTATAAATTATTATAGTTACATACATCACACATGTCACAAGCGTTCAATATATAGTTAAGTACATATACATTTTATTACTAAAGTCACTTAATATCTAATTACAAAATTGGAATGAAGATAAATGACAATTTTCAATTAAATTCAAGTTGATATATGTCTGAGTTACATTTTCTAAATCATAATTTGTCATTTAGGAAGTCACTAATACTATAATAGCACTTAAGCAATAAAAGAGATTTAAGTCTCTTTTTGAATAAAGTAATATTAAGATTTCTAATTGTAACTGGTATTTTATTGTATATTTTAGGCGTCATACCAAGTATACTCTTGCTAAGTAGGGACGTCCTAAAACCCTCCAGATACACTCTTCCATTATTATGCCTACGTCTATTGCGTGTGACAAAATCCGATTGCTTGGGAAATAAAAATGGATTTGTTTTTACGAATACGGCCACTTCATAAATATACAAAGACGGAAGTGAAAGAATATTATATTTTGTAAAAAAAGGCCTGCAGCTATCAGTCACATGTAAGTTGAACATAGCCCTGATGCAACGTTTTTGCATTTTAAAAACTAATTCTTTATGAGTCGAATTTCCCCAGAATATTATTCCGTATCTCAAACACGAAGCCACCATACCATGATATGCTGTAATTAGTGCGTCACTCTTTAAAACTGGAGCAAGTTTAAAAAGTGCGTATGAAGAACTGCTTATCTTTTTGCATAATTCATCTACATGAGGTATCCAATTGAGTTTATTATCAATAATGATTCCTAGAAATTTAGTCGTATCTACCTTTAGTATTTCTGTGTCATTATGATTTACATTAACGTCACTACAAGTTACTTGTCTTTGTCTAAAATGCATTACATGAGTTTTATTTACATTAATTTTCAAATTATTATTGTGCAACCATGTTACTATAGACGTCAACGATTAATTAATGTCATATTCATATGTGTCAGTATTTTTACAAGCAATTGTTACTGTACTATCATCAGCAAAAAGTGTCAAAGGTTGATTAATAAAAGCGGGTAAGTCATTAATATATAAAATAAAGAGTAGCGGCCCCAGTACACTACCCTGAGGCACACCATATGTTAGGAATCTGTCCTTGGAATAATATGTCTCCTCTCGACGTAAAGCAATATTGATCCGTGTTATTGCTGTACGCTGTATTCTATTTGATAAATAGGAATAAATCAGATTTGAAACATTACCTCGTATACCATAAGCATTAAGTTTCTGCAAAAGGATTCTATGGTCAACATAATCAAATGCCTGCGTCATATCACAGTACACAGCACATACTTGATTTATAAATGAAATGTAACATAAGAAATGCCTTTACACATATATATAAATAATGAATAATAAATCCTCCTCCCTCCTAATATTTATAATATTTATAAATTGCTGTGCCCTACAGGGTCCATAATGATCTGCTAGCTCTTATTTTACATCTCTTGTAACATTATGGTGAATGCAATAAAGAATAAAGAAATAAAGAAATACTGGGTTCCTTTTATCGACATTTTTCAATACTATATCTAAAAAATCGTATATTGCCAAATTTATGGATTTATTTTTACGAAAGCCCTTTTGCTCAGCACACAATATGTGATGCGCTTCCAAATATTTCTATAATTCCTTATAAATATATTTTTCAAATATTTTCGGGTTGCAGACCCTCGAGATTGGTGCAGGGGGAGAGTGGACATTCTACTTCTGTTTATTACGTATTCTATGACTAGAGACCTCCACTCTCTATGGGGGTTGCAGACACTGAGATTGGTGCAGGGGGAGAGTGGACATTCTACTTCTGTTTATTACGTATTCTATGACTAGAGACCTATGCTCTCGACGGGGGTTGCAGATACTGAGATTGGTGCGGGGGGAGAGTGGACATTCTACTTCTGTTTATTACGTATTCTATGACTAGAGACCTCCACTCTCTATGGGGGTTGCAGACACTGAGATTGGTGCAGGGGAAGAGTGGCCATTCTACTTCTGTTTATTACGTATTCTATGACTAGAGACCTCCACTCTCTATGGGGGTTGCAGACACTGAGATTGGTGCGGGGGGAGAGCGGCCATTCTACTTCTGTTTATTACGTATTCTATGACTAGAGACCTCCACTCTCTATGGGGGTTGCAGACACTGAGATTGGTGCAGGGGGAGAGTGGACATTCTACTTCTGTTTATTACGTATTCTATGACTAGAGACCTCCACTCTCTATGGGGGTTGCAGACACTGAGATTGGTGCGGGGGGAGAGTGGACATTCTACTTCTGTTTATTACGTATTCTATGACTAGAGACCTCCACTCTCTATGGGGGTTGCAGACACTGAGATTGGTGCGGGGGGAGAGCGGCCATTCTACTTCTGTTTATTACGTATTCTATGACTAGAGACCTCCACTCTCTATGGGGGTTGCAGACACTGAGATTGGTGCAGGGGGAGAGTGGACATTCTACTTCTGTTTATTACGTATTCTATGACTAGAGACCTCCACTCTCGACGGGGGTTGCAGACCCTCGAGATTGGTGCAGGGGGAGAGTGGCCATTCTACTTCTGTTTATTACGTATTCTCTGACTAGAGACCTATGCTCTCGACGGGGGTTGCAGACCCTCGAGATTGGTGCAGGGGGAGAGTGGCCATTCTACTTCTGTTTATTACGTATTCTATGACTAGAGAACTCCGCTCTCGACGGTGGTTGCATACACTGAGATTGGTGCGGGGGGAGAGTGGCCATTCTACTTCTGTTTATTACGTATTCTATGACTAGAGACCTCCCCTCTCGACGGGGGTTGCAGACACTGAGATTGGTGCGGGGGGAGAGCGGCCATTCTACTTCTGTTTATTACGTATTCTCTGACTAGAGACCTCCGCTCTCGACGGAGGTTGCAGATACTGAGATCGGTGCGGGGGAAGAGCGGCCATTCTACTTCTGTTTATTACGTATTCTATGACTAGAGACCTCCCCTCTCGACGGGGGTTGCAGACACTGAGATTGGTGCGGGGGGAGAGCGGCCATTCTACTTCTGTTTATTACGTATTCTATGACTAGAGACCTCCACTCTCTATGGGGGTTGCAGACACTGAGATTGGTGCGGGGGGAGAGCGGCCATTCTACTTCTGTTTATTACGTATTCTATGACTAGAGACCTCCACTCTCTATGGGGGTTGCAGACACTGAGATTGGTGCAGGGGGAGAGTGGACATTCTACTTCTGTTTATTACGTATTCTATGACTAGAGACCTCCACTCTCTATGGGGGTTGCAGACACTGAGATTGGTGCGGGGGGAGAGCGGCCATTCTACTTCTGTTTATTACGTATTCTATGACTAGAGACCTCCACTCTCTATGGGGGTTGCAGACACTGAGATTGGTGCGGGGGGAGAGCGGCCATTCTACTTCTGTTTATTACGTATTCTATGACTAGAGACCTCCACTCTCTATGGGGGTTGCAGACACTGAGATTGGTGCAGGGGGAGAGTGGACATTCTACTTCTGTTTATTACGTATTCTATGACTAGAGACCTCCACTCTCGACGGGGGTTGCAGACCCTCGAGATTGGTGCAGGGGGAGAGTGGCCATTCTACTTCTGTTTATTACGTATTCTCTGACTAGAGACCTATGCTCTCGACGGGGGTTGCAGACCCTCGAGATTGGTGCAGGGGGAGAGTGGCCATTCTACTTCTGTTTATTACGTATTCTATGACTAGAGAACTCCGCTCTCGACGGTGGTTGCATACACTGAGATTGGTGCGGGGGGAGAGTGGCCATTCTACTTCTGTTTATTACGTATTCTATGACTAGAGACCTCCCCTCTCGACGGGGGTTGCAGACACTGAGATTGGTGCGGGGGGAGAGCGGCCATTCTACTTCTGTTTATTACGTATTCTCTGACTAGAGACCTCCGCTCTCGACGGAGGTTGCAGATACTGAGATCGGTGCGGGGGAAGAGCGGCCATTCTACTTCTGTTTATTACGTATTCTATGACTAGAGACCTCCCCTCTCGACGGGGGTTGCAGACACTGAGATTGGTGCGGGGGGAGAGCGGCCATTCTACTTCTGTTTATTACGTATTCTATGACTAGAGACCTCCACTCTCTATGGGGGTTGCAGACACTGAGATTGGTGCGGGGGGAGAGCGGCCATTCTACTTCTGTTTATTACGTATTCTATGACTAGAGACCTCCACTCTCTATGGGGGTTGCAGACACTGAGATTGGTGCAGGGGGAGAGTGGACATTCTACTTCTGTTTATTACGTATTCTATGACTAGAGACCTCCACTCTCTATGGGGGTTGCAGACACTGAGATTGGTGCAGGGGGAGAGTGGACATTCTACTTCTGTTTATTACGTATTCTATGACTAGAGACCTCCACTCTCTATGGGGGTTGCAGACACTGAGATTGGTGCAGGGGGAGAGTGGACATTCTACTTCTGTTTATTACGTATTCTATGACTAGAGACCTCCACTCTCTATGGGGGTTGCAGACACTGAGATTGGTGCGGGGGGAGAGTGGACATTCTACTTCTGTTTATTACGTATTCTATGACTAGAGACCTCCACTCTCTATGGGGGTTGCAGACACTGAGATTGGTGCGGGGGGAGAGTGGACATTCTACTTCTGTTTATTACGTATTCTATGACTAGAGACCTCCACTCTCTATGGGGGTTGCAGACACTGAGATTGGTGCGGGGGGAGAGTGGCCATTCTACTTCTGTTTATTACGTATTCTATGACTAGAGACCCTATTCTAACTCTGATTATTTCGTAGTGACTTACCGTTTTTACATTTTGAAATCTTGAGGTCTCTTTCTTTTACTTCTTTCTTCACGTCACTAGCTTCGATGATTTTCTTGCATATGTTCTGTAGGGGTATGTCATCTTCGGAGTCTGAAGTATCATGAATCGGATTGTCAAATGATGAAAAATCCTCTGTAAACAAACAAATTACGTTTCAAATATCTTATATTGGCCCTAATTCTGTAGAACACACTCTAAATCTAAATTTAAGTTCGATGCATCTCTTTCTCTCAATATGAATACAGAAAGGATGGCTGTCATATAATTTGACATGTAGAAGAAAGTTACGTTCAATTTCCTACCTTAATGAACGTGATAAAATGCAGTGTTTAGGAAGCACCTCCGTACATGCAGTCTGACTGAAACCTTTAGGCGCACAATGGGGATTTCTCAAAATGGGGATTTGAAAGCTGATGTCACTACGATGGTTCTTAGCTATAATTTATGAAGATCAGTTCAGGCGTTTGATGACTATCAGCTCATTTTCTACATGATATTAGGATTTTACTAACTTTTACAGATCCGATTGATTTCAAATTTCGTGTACTGTCACTTCGATGACATTCCCATGACATACTAACTTTAAGCTGATCCTATACCATCAAAAAGTCTGCGAAATGCTTAATTCTTCAGAAACTTACAGCAGATATAGCGTGTTTGGGCTCTTATGAGTAGTCTTAATGAGATGGTGTTAGATAGATGATTAATGACGCCGGGGGTTATTAAAATTTAAAATTTTGCAATTATTCATAGTAATTAATATATCACCGTCACCACTCTGTGACGACATTACGACAATAAATTTAAACTTGGAATATATTCATAAAAATGTTTTGCAACTTTCTAATACATCTTATTCATTAAATAATTTCATGACATTTCTTTAAAATAATGCAGCCAATGTTATATTACTTCATACATTTGCAATGAAATTATCTAATGGATTAGATGTATTTGATACAAAAGATGGACATCTATTAGTACGAAGTGGAAAGGTCCATCCGGAAAAAGAAGTGTCGGCAGACCAATAAAAAAAAGGGCTGATGACTTAGTACAGATTGCTGGCAAAAAGTAGCACAACTTGGGGAGAGACAGAGAGTCATGGAAGAGTCTGGAGGAGGCCTTTACACGAAAAGGGATCCATATCTCCATATTATAATAATAATTCAACTAACAATTAACAATAATAATAATAATAAAGCTTTATTTTTAACTTTTACAGTTTTTATACATTGTATTTTTTAATTTATATAATTTTTTATATTGGGGCCCCTTGATGGGTGAAAGCCTCCTCCATCCTTTTCAATTTCTCTCAATCTCCTGCGGTATAGACCCAGTTCCTCCCTGCTACTGCCTCCAAGTCGTCTTTCCAGCGCAATCGGGGTCTTTCCACTTTTCTTTTCCCTGACCAAATCGTAGCTTTTGTTGTCCACCTGTTGTCTTTCCGCCTTGCTAGGTGACCCACCCATCTCCACTTCAGTTTCAAATCTTGGTTCTGAGTATCTGTTATTTTTGTTTTCTTTCTTTTAACTTTACTGTTTATTTTGTCAATTTTCCTTATTTTCAGAATGCTCCTCTCCATTGCTCTTTGGCAAGAGTTAATTTTGTTTTTAATTTACTAACACCTAATTTTTTAAGTAATGCAATATTTGTAAAAAGGGAGGTATGGAATAAATGGCTTATTATTATTATTATTAAAATGTATTTGAAAATTGCAAAACATTTCTATGAACCAATATAGCCCATGTTTTAATTTATTGTTATCACCGCCCTGTGTGTAGACATTACCATTCAATTCACTGTTTTCTATATCACTCAATACACTCAGCTCCGTTTTCATAGACTCCAACTTTATAGGCACCTTGACTTCGTTTTCGGGCACTACAGATGTGATATACTCCATTGGAGAGGTGTCTAAGCCCCATGAGATCAAACAGGAACGGTCACTGGCCATGTTTAGAGACTTTTCAGTAAGCTGAAGAGTAAAATAATATTGTTATAGTTAGATATGTTTTTGTAGGTTATTTAGAGTATCTTAATAAATTGAGATTTAAGTTCCTCTATTGGTGTTTTTTAATCGCACTTCATGTTGCCTGCATTCCTCCAGTATGTCTCACACATTTAGACTATAGGCTTTATAATCCACATCATGGACCATCCTTGTTCGAATATCCATTCATTCTAATATACATAGCACAAGATCTGAATAATGCTTACTTTTGACTAGAAAATAGGTGCAAGTGTATGAATATTATTATTATTATTACCTCTATGCCAGTGCTCAACCACTGTGATAAAAGTTGGTCTGATTTAACCGACATCTGCATAAAGTGATTACATTTCTTAAGCTGGTAATAACAGATATAGCACACCGTTTTTGGACGGCCATCTCCAGATTGAAACTGAAACCAATTATAATAATAAACATACTAGTTTAAAACTTTCGACCAAGTGCGACACCATAATATATTGCCGTGCCCTATGGCCATATTCGCTGGATAAAATCTTCAATGTATAAACATACATTGTAGATTAAAGGGCAAAGGGTCTGAGGTACCAGGGAAAATACTGACTCTCAGGTTGTTTTCAGAGTGGAAAGTGTGTGGCAGGAAGACTGTTACTAAAGCAGCATTTAGTAGCAAGAGAATTAATTTATACAAATTATATGAAACAATTAATAACACGAAAAAAAACAACAGGCCGCCTGTTTTACCTACTGACCTGTGTGTAGAATTGTTCTGAAATTCTGAATTGTGTTTTTTTATTGTACAATTTGTTTAATGGAACAATAAACTAATAAAACAGCACCATTATTATGATAGTTAATTTGTAATTTGAATGCTTTCATGAACAGAATGTGGAAACAAAATTCTTACCTGTAAATTGGTCAATTTCTCGTAAATTTCTTGTAGCGGACTATTCGCTATTGTGTACACACGAACATCGAAAGCTAGGCATATTCTACATACCAAAAGCGACATTATTTTACCAAGTATAAATCACAAAAACCGAAACAGGAATAAAACAGCTATTACTGTTCTGTGCAGTTAACGCCTGTCAGCTGTTTAGAAGAAATCTACTGGAAAATTTGGAAATTGACTTCATCTAAAATTGTTATCAAATTACTTTCGTAATCAATAAAATGTAAAATCTTAGTCAAAGATCTTAGTTGAAATTTGAAAACTCGCTAAATAATTGGGTAATAGGCTTGGGCAAAAAAATATCGATATATAAATATCGATATTTTTTCAGAAAATAATCGATTTAAAATACATCACCGATATTTTTATTTTCGTTATATCGATATTCAATATTTTTTTCAGAATATCAAATTCGATATTTTTAAGAGCTCTATTAATGCGTCGTCTTGTGACACGCTAGTTAAAATGTTTTTATTCCATTTTCTAGAAAATTATAACGAAACTGTTTCATTTTTCAGAGTAGGTACTTATACTTCATCGTGTTGCTTATCTATTTTTATGAGACTGAACTCGCAAGTTGATCCCAATATCTCAAAATTGAAAATACTTTTACTTTCGTATTTCAGCCGTGAAACAGTTCGCTGTGTTTCGGATTGAAGGGAAAGGTAGCCAGTTTAATTACTGGGCATGGACGGCATTTCATCTTAGGCCTCAGGATGACAACGCACCTGCAATGTCAAGTGCTTTTCCTTGTTATATTGCAGGTGTCTACAGGCGGCGGTAACCGCTTACCACCAGGTGCAGTCTAGCGCAACTTCGTAAGAAGAAAAAATTGTATGAAACGTGCACGCTCAGTAATGGCGGTATAATCCGCCTCAATTCGAAAGAAGGCATTATCCATACAATCAATATGGTGGTCGACGCTCTTCATAAACAGGTGATTTATATCTGTCATCTGTCTCTGTCGCTGTTGTCTTGTTTTCAAAACGTTTGACATTTCATTTAGTTGTGTTGGAGAATTTTCTAAAATCAGAAATTAATGTAAATTATTATTAAAAACGAGTGTTTTGCCTCAAGAAATAAGCTTGACCCAAAAAGGATTGTGTGTGATGTGAAGTAAACTAAATGAGTAAACGAATAAGTTAAGAAATATGTAATTTAAAGACACGCCGGCGGCCAATGTAAAACGAACATATTATGTCTGAATTTCCTCTCAATGATGATCGGTAAGTACCAATGACTGTTAATTAGTTCTATTCTAAAGCTATTATTGTTTAAATAGTTATTTTAGTACAAATTTCAGTACATAAAAGTAATATTTACCTACCGACCTAAGTAAAAAATAGTGCTGTCTGTACAATTTTATTTCCCTATCGATGTCGTGCCCATTAAATAAACCACTTTATTTTTTTCGCAGATGTAAACAGTGGGTTCAATTGACAGGGAAGGATTTGGTGTAGGTACCAATCGACAACAAAATCGCGACATATTTTTGGTGTAGTCGGAATCCAAATCGGAGTTGATGGCCGATCCAGGACGATTCACACGCCTACCGTCAACCTAACAACCTACCATGTTGTCATAGTAGTCAAGCTTGATATATTGTATATTATACTGAATATAAGTTTTTCAAGTACCATTGTATATTAATTTCAAACACCTATAACTATCGATAAAAATCTAAAGTATATCTGTAATCCCTACTAAGCACATCCCTATTTTATTGCTTATGTTGGCATTATTGTTGCCAGACTGTTGGCTGAATTTTTATTATATTGGTATGAGTCTGGCGTGCACGTTCTATAGAATTTTTTTTTTCCTTGAAGTCCCGTCTCTTCTAGCGTAGCGTTTTATATTCTCTTTGACCAGGTGGGCCGTCAGCTTGTTTGTCATCTAGTTGTATAAAAAAAACTAGGTACCTACAACTATATCGTTTCGTACCAACAAATATCTACAAATATTTCGGAAATCTGATATTATTATTCAAATATGGTGTAAAGGTGTATGGTGTTGGCCAATAAATGCTTTCTTTCTTTCTAAAGGCATACAATAAAAGATATACAGGGTGGTGCTGCTATATTAGTTTATAGAAATGGTTTGCCACTTTAAAAAACATCTTATTCATTTGATAACCCCTTTCATGAAATTAGTATGGAATAATATAACATTGGCTGCAATAGTTCATAGAAATGTCCAGAAACTATCAAATGAATAACACGTTTTTGAAAGTGGCAAACCTTTTCTATGAACTAATATAGCGGACTTTTTGGCGGGAAGTCAAACAAGGCGGCTGCTTTAAAATTTTCTCTATTAATTTTTATTTAAAGTTTGATTAAATTTCTTATTTAATAAGGGATTTTTCTACGCAAATAAGAGGAAAGATTGTTTGTCTAGAAGATGGGTCCTTCCAGTGATGGTGAGGACCCAGGCGATGGAAAAAAGAAGAGAAAGTACAGCGACTTGTCCCAAAGTAATGTCCATTCAGATAATAATATCTATAAGATTTATACAAAACCTAATTACAAAAGATTGTTTTTTGAAAACGGTAGTGGAGAGTATGTAGTTTATGTAGAATCAACAGAACAGGAGAAAATTGGCAATAGAAACCCAATCTCTTTAACAAATTTATTCGCGGATAATGTCAAAGGTATAATTGGCGTTCATAGAGTTAATGCTCACAAAATTGGCGTAACATTTAAAAAACCTACATCTGCTAATTACTTCTTAAAAATGGATGATTTTTTCGCAAGGCACAAAATGAGGGCCTTTATTCCCTCTTATCTAACAGAGAAAATTGGTATTTTAAAATTTGTCCCAAAAGATATATCAAATGAGGAAATTTACAAAAACATTACTTGTGACGCTGAAGCTATTACTGTTAAAAGGTTCATGAAAAAAGTTAATGGCGTATTAGTGCCCTTGAACACAGTAGCCGTTACTTTCGCTACTACAACATTACCGAAATATGCCTATATGAAGTTATTTAGATATGAAATTCATCAATACATACCTCCTTTACTACAATGTTTTAAGTGCTTGAAATTCAATCATTCAGCTAAAGCTTGCAGGGGTTCCCAATCATGCTCATCATGTGCAGGGCAACATTCTTACAAAGAGTGTGATGTAGAAGAGATTGTTTGTATTAATTGTAGCGGCAACCACTTGGCCATTTCTCGAGATTGTCCCATAAGAAAGCAAAAAATGGAAGAACAAAGAAAAAGGTATGTTAAGCAACCGTATGCCACTGTAGCTAGTACTCCACCACCAATCAATAACTCTTCTTACCCACAATTGAGGAAAAATGTAAAAGATAATGAACTAGATTTAAGTCAACTACCACACAATGATATTGTCATGAATGCTATTGTAAAGTCCCTTGTAGCTCTAAGTAATAACAGAGATGATTCCCCCTTGACAACTAAGAAAATACGAGAAATTTTCATATCAAATTTAATTTAATGGATAAATATTTACACATACTTCAGTATAATATTCAAAGTTTACAGAGCAAGAAAACATTATTACAAAGTTTACTATTGGAAAAACACATTGACATTTGTTTGTTAAATGAAACTTGGTTAACTAATAATTCAAATATTCCTAATTTCCCTAATTACAATTTCTTTTACAAGAATTCTAAAAATCGACATAATGGTGTTGGTATTTTAATTAAACATAGTCTGAAATACAATATTATTAACACTACTTTTTATGAATCTATACAAAACATTGCCATTTCTATACAAACTCAATCTGGAAATATAACTATTCTCTGTGTATATTGTCCACCTAATAATTCAAGATTTGACTCCAGTAAATTGAAACAAATCTTAAATAATATACCTAAACCATGCATCATTATGGGCGATTTCAATGCACATCATGTAGTATTTGGTTGTCATAGTAATAACAATAGAGGCAATAGTTTATATAATATCATAGATGAGCATGATATGTGTATTTTGAATGATGGCACACCAACTACATTTCCTTATCCTAACAAACAAGCTTCTGCAATAGATTTGACCTTGGTTAGTCCTTCAATAGCTCATTTATGTGAATGGAGTGTTCACGATGATCCCATGGGCAGTTACCACTTTCCAACTATTCTTCGTTTTAATGTTCAACCATCTATTTATGAGATTTCTTCTGTGGAAGAGAAATATATTTATAGTAAAGCAAATTGGACTGAGTATTACTTCCTATCTAAAACCTATTTTTCACACCTAGATACAGTTACTAGTGACGCATTAGAGTTGTATAATAGTTTTGTAAATATTTTAAATAATCTGAGGGATAAAACAGTACCGAAACGTAAAGCATATGCTAGTTTCAAAAAGCATAGGAAGCCAGCTCCTTGGTGGAATCAAACATGTGAGGATGCTGTTAAGAACTCCAAAAATGCATTAAAGCAATATAAGTCACTACCAACTATAGCTAACTTCATTAATTACAAAAAAATTGATGCCCAAAAAAAGAAAATACTCAAAGAAGAGAGTAAAAATTCATGGCACACTCTATGTAATAGTTTTAATAGATTAACACCAGTTTCAAGAATATGGGGCTATATTAAAAGGTTCAGAAGAATAGGAAGTAATGATCATAACAAAAATTTTGATGACCATTGGATACCAAGCTTTCTAAATAACTTGTCTGATAATACTCAAGTAGATGAAAATAAACTTTTATCATTACTGAACACTTCTGAAGAAAATGATGGCAATTCATTTCTTAATTTAACTTTTTCAATAAGTGAGTTTAACATATCTTTACAAAGTAGAAGAGATACTGCTGCAGGTCTTGATAATATACCATACATCTTGGTTAAAAAATTACACATAAATGCGCAAAACATCTTACTAATGATTTATAATAAATTGTGGATTGATCTGACTATACCAGAATCTTGGAAAACTCAATGTGTTATTCCAATATTAAAACCAAATAAGCCTATCAACATTGCTACTTCCTACAGGCCTATTTCATTGTCTTCTTGCTTAGGTAAATTGTTTGAAAATATGATTAAGTCTCGTTTAGATTACTTCACAGAAAGTAACAAGTTAATCCCACCAATTCAGCATGGATTCAGAAGAGGCAAAAGTTGCTCTGAAAGTTTTGTGTCACTTATACACGATATTAAAAATGTTAAACTCAGCCATTCTAATATGATTTGTGTTTTCTTAGATGTCAAGGGAGCTTTTGATAATGTAAATATTTTAGAGCTTATTCAAGTTCTTCATGATATTGGAATACCCAGAAAGACATTACATTGGATTTTTAAATTTCTAAGTAATAGGACAGTTTGTGTGAAATATAATAATAAGCTGCATGGTCCAAGAAATATCAATAAGGGTACTATGCAAGGAGCAACATTATCTCCTTTACTATACAATTTATATACTTCTGAGATACTCAAGTTTGTAAATACAGATAACATTAACATTTTGCAATTTGCTGATGACTTACTTTTATATAGCATAAATCAAAATATAGAAATAGCTCAATATAATATAAATAATGCTCTTAGTCAGTTATGTTCTTATTATAATAATAAACTTAAATTAGATATAAGTCCAGAAAAAAGTTCAGTTTTAGTTTTCAGTAAAAGTAGTAAGGATGTTAGAATTCTATACAACAGTGTTATAGTTCCAATTGTTAAGGAGCATAAATTTTTGGGGATTTTCATTGACAATCAATTAAAATTTGATACACATATTAATCATATTTGCAAGAAAGCTATGGGGGGCATCAACATACTAAGACACTTGGCCGGGAAATTTTGGGGTTCAGACCCTAAAGTTATGAGTATGCTATATAAAAGTATAGTTCGAAGCCATTTTGATTATAGCAGTTTAGCATACATGAATGTCAATAGTACACTTTTAAGAAAACTTGATGTTATTCAAAATATGGGTTTAAGACTAATTTGTGGAGCAATGCGATCATCTCCAATAAATTCTTTAGAAATAGAAACTTGTATACCTCCACTTTCCTTAAGACGGTTGCAATTGGCTGAGAGATTTTTACTCAAAATAATATCTTCTAACAATGTTCTAATAGATCGATTCTCTAGATTGGCAGGAATTTTTGAGTCAATAGCAGCTACCAATATTACAGCCCAGTCAATTATTTCTCCTCCTGAAATTGTTACAATTTTTATGCATGTTAATAATAAATCTCAAGATATATATAAATGTAATGTCTGTCCTATGTATACTTGTTCCTTTAAAGCTTTGACAAATGTTAATATAAATAAATTTCATTTAAACTCTGTTACTAACAAATTAGACTTCTTAGAATTTAGAGATAAGATGAGTAGTTTTTACTTTATATACACAGATGGTTCTAAAGATAATTGTTGTGTTACAGCTGCCTTTTACGATCCGCAATTAAGCCAAACCAAATGTATAAAACTTAATTCAGCATGCAGTATATACACTGCTGAATGTTATGCTTTATATCAAGCCTTACAATATGTAAATAATTGTGTAAATAGTGTAAATATTATTTTATTATCTGATTCCAAGAGCGTTTTGTCAGCATTAATGAATTGTAAAATGTCATTCAAAACCAATTACCTATTGTTTAGAATTTTAAGTTTATTAGAGCATTTAGAAGGAAGAGGGGTAAATATAGAATTTGCTTGGGTACCATCACACAGTGGCATACATGGCAATGAAATAGCGGATTCTCTAACACGTATGGAGCCTGATGAAGATCACACAGAAAAATTTAGAGTGCCTTTTACTGATTTCTACCATATCTTTAAGGAAAACTCGAGAGAGCTATGGAAAGAATACTGGGACATAACTTTACAGACGAAAGGAAAGTGGTATGCTGAAATACAGTCAAATATACCTGTGAAGCCATGGTATCACAAATCACGTTTATACAGCTGTCGAAAATTTTACACAGTTATTTCAAGAATGAGAATTGGCCATTGTTTAGTTCCGTCACACCTACATCGGCTTAAAATTTTTAATACAAGTAATTGTATACACTGTTCAGAAGAAAATGCTGATTTGGATCATTTAGTATTAAATTGTGGTGCTTTCAATATACAACGGTTAGTTTTGGCTAGTGACATATGTGACAGTGACAATCCATCTGACAGTCTTCCCCGCCGCGTTCAGGATCTCTTAAAAAACTCTGATTTCTTTATTCCTTTATTTAAGTTTATATGTAGTACAATCGAAAAAGTTTAATGTTTTAATTTTTAGTTTGTTCTTATTTTAATTAACAAAAAAAATGGTTTGTAATTTTAGTTTTAACGATAGTAACATGTATTTGTAACATTAGTTTAATAAGTAAAATGTATGCGACTGAAGGACTTGTATCCAGGTTATGAATAAAAAATATCAAAAAAAAAAAAAAACTATTATAGCCGGGACTTTTTGGCGGGAAGTCAAACAAGGCGGCTGCTTTAAAATTTTCTCTATTAATTTTTATTTAAAGTTTGATTAAATTTCTTATTTAATAAGGGATTTTTCTACGCAAATAAGAGGAAAGATTGTTTGTCTAGAAGATGGGTCCTTCCAGTGATGGTGAGGACCCAGGCGATGGAAAAAAGAAGAGAAAGTACAGCGACTTGTCCCAAAGTAATGTCCATTCAGATAATAATATCTATAAGATTTATACAAAACCTAATTACAAAAGATTGTTTTTTGAAAACGGTAGTGGAGAGTATGTAGTTTATGTAGAATCAACAGAACAGGAGAAAATTGGCAATAGAAACCCAATCTCTTTAACAAATTTATTCGCGGATAATGTCAAAGGTATAATTGGCGTTCATAGAGTTAATGCTCACAAAATTGGCGTAACATTTAAAAAACCTACATCTGCTAATTACTTCTTAAAAATGGATGATTTTTTCGCAAGGCACAAAATGAGGGCCTTTATTCCCTCTTATCTAACAGAGAAAATTGGTATTTTAAAATTTGTCCCAAAAGATATATCAAATGAGGAAATTTACAAAAACATTACTTGTGACGCTGAAGCTATTACTGTTAAAAGGTTCATGAAAAAAGTTAATGGCGTATTAGTGCCCTTGAACACAGTAGCCGTTACTTTCGCTACTACATTACCGAAATATGCCTATATGAAGTTATTTAGATATGAAATTCATCAATACATACCTCCTTTACTACAATGTTTTAAGTGCTTGAAATTCAATCATTCAGCTAAAGCTTGCAGGGGTTCCCAATCATGCTCATCATGTGCAGGGCAACATTCTTACAAAGAGTGTGATGTAGAAGAGATTGTTTGTATTAATTGTAGCGGCAACCACTTGGCCATTTCTCGAGATTGTCCCATAAGAAAGCAAAAAATGGAAGAACAAAGAAAAAGGTATGTTAAGCAACCGTATGCCACTGTAGCTAGTACTCCACCACCAATCAATAACTCTTCTTACCCACAATTGAGGAAAAATGTAAAAGATAATGAACTAGATTTAAGTCAACTACCACACAATGATATTGTCATGAATGCTATTGTAAAGTCCCTTGTAGCTCTAAGTAATAACAGAGATGATTCCCCCTTGACAACTAAGAAAATACGAGAAATTTTCATATCAAATTTAATTTAATGGATAAATATTTACACATACTTCAGTATAATATTCAAAGTTTACAGAGCAAGAAAACATTATTACAAAGTTTACTATTGGAAAAACACATTGACATTTGTTTGTTAAATGAAACTTGGTTAACTAATAATTCAAATATTCCTAATTTCCCTAATTACAATTTCTTTTACAAGAATTCTAAAAATCGACATAATGGTGTTGGTATTTTAATTAAACATAGTCTGAAATACAATATTATTAACACTACTTTTTATGAATCTATACAAAACATTGCCATTTCTATACAAACTCAATCTGGAAATATAACTATTCTCTGTGTATATTGTCCACCTAATAATTCAAGATTTGACTCCAGTAAATTGAAACAAATCTTAAATAATATACCTAAACCATGCATCATTATGGGCGATTTCAATGCACATCATGTAGTATTTGGTTGTCATAGTAATAACAATAGAGGCAATAGTTTATATAATATCATAGATGAGCATGATATGTGTATTTTGAATGATGGCACACCAACTACATTTCCTTATCCTAACAAACAAGCTTCTGCAATAGATTTGACCTTGGTTAGTCCTTCAATAGCTCATTTATGTGAATGGAGTGTTCACGATGATCCCATGGGCAGTTACCACTTTCCAACTATTCTTCGTTTTAATGTTCAACCATCTATTTATGAGATTTCTTCTGTGGAAGAGAAATATATTTATAGTAAAGCAAATTGGACTGAGTATTACTTCCTATCTAAAACCTATTTTTCACACCTAGATACAGTTACTAGTGACGCATTAGAGTTGTATAATAGTTTTGTAAATATTTTAAATAATCTGAGGGATAAAACAGTACCGAAACGTAAAGCATATGCTAGTTTCAAAAAGCATAGGAAGCCAGCTCCTTGGTGGAATCAAACATGTGAGGATGCTGTTAGGAACTCCAAAAATGCATTAAAGCAATATAAGTCACTACCAACTATAGCTAACTTCATTAATTACAAAAAAATTGATGCCCAAAAAAAGAAAATACTCAAAGAAGAGAGTAAAAATTCATGGCACACTCTATGTAATAGTTTTAATAGATTAACACCAGTTTCAAGAATATGGGGCTATATTAAAAGGTTCAGAAGAATAGGAAGTAATGATCATAACAAAAATTTTGATGATCATTGGATACCAAGCTTTCTAAATAACTTGTCTGATAATACTCAAGTAGATGAAAATAAACTTTTATCATTACTGAACACTTCTGAAGAAAATGATGGCAATTCATTTCTTAATTTAACTTTTTCAATAAGTGAGTTTAACATATCTTTACAAAGTAGAAGAGATACTGCTGCAGGTCTTGATAATATACCATACATCTTGGTTAAAAAATTACACATAAATGCGCAAAACATCTTACTAATGATTTATAATAAATTGTGGATTGATCTGACTATACCAGAATCTTGGAAAACTCAATGTGTTATTCCAATATTAAAACCAAATAAGCCTATCAACATTGCTACTTCCTACAGGCCTATTTCATTGTCTTCTTGCTTAGGTAAATTGTTTGAAAATATGATTAAGTCTCGTTTAGATTACTTCACAGAAAGTAACAAGTTAATCCCACCAATTCAGCATGGATTCAGAAGAGGCAAAAGTTGCTCTGAAAGTTTTGTGTCACTTATACACGATATTAAAAATGTTAAACTCAGCCATTCTAATATGATTTGTGTTTTCTTAGATGTCAAGGGAGCTTTTGATAATGTAAATATTTTAGAGCTTATTCAAGTTCTTCATGATATTGGAATACCCAGAAAGACATTACATTGGATTTTTAAATTTCTAAGTAATAGGACAGTTTGTGTGAAATATAATAATAAGCTGCATGGTCCAAGAAATATCAATAAGGGTACTATGCAAGGAGCAACATTATCTCCTTTACTATACAATTTATATACTTCTGAGATACTCAAGTTTGTAAATACAGATAACATTAACATTTTGCAATTTGCTGATGACTTACTTTTATATAGCATAAATCAAAATATAGAAATAGCTCAATATAATATAAATAATGCTCTTAGTCAGTTATGTTCTTATTATAATAATAAACTTAAATTAGATATAAGTCCAGAAAAAAGTTCAGTTTTAGTTTTCAGTAAAAGTAGTAAGGATGTTAGAATTCTATACAACAGTGTTATAGTTCCAATTGTTAAGGAGCATAAATTTTTGGGGATTTTCATTGACAATCAATTAAAATTTGATACACATATTAATCATATTTGCAAGAAAGCTATGGGGGGCATCAACATACTAAGACACTTGGCCGGGAAATTTTGGGGTTCAGACCCTAAAGTTATGAGTATGCTATATAAAAGTATAGTTCGAAGCCATTTTGATTATAGCAGTTTAGCATACATGAATGTCAATAGTACACTTTTAAGAAAACTTGATGTTATTCAAAATATGGGTTTAAGACTAATTTGTGGAGCAATGCGATCATCTCCAATAAATTCTTTAGAAATAGAAACTTGTATACCTCCACTTTCCTTAAGACGGTTGCAATTGGCTGAGAGATTTTTACTCAAAATAATATCTTCTAACAATGTTCTAATAGATCGATTCTCTAGATTGGCAGGAATTTTTGAGTCAATAGCAGCTACCAATATTACAGCCCAGTCAATTATTTCTCCTCCTGAAATTGTTACAATTTTTATGCATGTTAATAATAAATCTCAAGATATATATAAATGTAATGTCTGTCCTATGTATACTTGTTCCTTTAAAGCTTTGACAAATGTTAATATAAATAAATTTCATTTAAACTCTGTTACTAACAAATTAGACTTCTTAGAATTTAGAGATAAAATGAGTAGTTTTTACTTTATATACACAGATGGTTCTAAAGATAATTGTTGTGTTACAGCTGCCTTTTACGATCCGCAATTAAGCCAAACCAAATGTATAAAACTTAATTCAGCATGCAGTATATACACTGCTGAATGTTATGCTTTATATCAAGCCTTACAATATGTAAATAATTGTGTAAATAGTGTAAATATTATTTTATTATCTGATTCCAAGAGCGTTTTGTCAGCATTAATGAATTGTAAAATGTCATTCAAAACCAATTACCTATTGTTTAGAATTTTAAGTTTATTAGAGCATTTAGAAGGAAGAGGGGTAAATATAGAATTTGCTTGGGTACCATCACACAGTGGCATACATGGCAATGAAATAGCGGATTCTCTAACACGTATGGAGCCTGATGAAGATCACACAGAAAAATTTAAAGTGCCTTTTACTGATTTCTACCATATCTTTAAGGAAAACTCGAGAGAGCTATGGAAAGAATACTGGGACATAACTTTACAGACGAAAGGAAAGTGGTATGCTGAAATACAGTCAAATATACCTGTGAAGCCATGGTATCACAAATCACGTTTATACAGCTGTCGAAAATTTTACACAGTTATTTCAAGAATGAGAATTGGCCATTGTTTAGTTCCGTCACACCTACATCGGCTTAAAATTTTTAATACAAGTAATTGTCTACACTGTTCAGAAGAAAATGCTGATTTGGATCATTTAGTATTATATTGTGGTGCTTTCAATCTACAACGGTTAGTTTTGGCTAGTGACATATGTGACAGTGACAATCCATCTGACAGTCTTCCCCGCCGCGTTCAGGATCTCTTAAAAAACTCTGATTTCTTTATTCCTTTATTTAAGTTTATATGTAGTACAATCGAAAAAGTTTATTGTTTTAATTTTTAGTTTGTTCTTATTTTAATTAACAAAAAAAATGGTTTGTAATTTTAGTTTTAACGATAGTAACATGTATTTGTAACATTAGTTTAATAAGTAAAATGTATGCGACTGAAGGACTTGTATCCAGGTTATGAATAAAAAATATCAAAAAAACTAATATAGCCCATGTTTTAATTTATTGTCGCATTGACAGCACCAACCTGTATAAAAAAGGAATTAACTACACAAGTTACTCAGGCAGCACTTTGGAGGTGTACCATTTTCATAAGAAATTAGCAATAATATAGTCAATGTGGACTTAAGAAGTACTTGTTGACGCCATTAGTAATTATTCTACCACTGGTTCTAAAAGTTGAGTGAAGTTGTAGTATAACTCCTTCTTTTTGGAAGTCGGTTAAAAAACCTGCTCTTATTACTCCTAGTAGAAACTACGGGCAATGCTACTTGTCAATAGTCTTACTGATAGAACCATGGACAAGAAAAAAATGATGATGATGATGATGAAAAATGCCCGTGGTATTACCAGTTGTACTACAGGTAATGTTACTTGCCCATGGTCCTACTGATAGGACCACGGACATAAATAGTTGCCCGTGGTACTACCAGAAGGACAACGCAGTAGGACCACTCCCTCCCACCCCCTTGTAAGAAAAAATAAGACATGGTCGACCCCCTTCCCCTCTAAATCGTCTTAGGTAATAAATGAATGGCCCCTATCGTCCACATACAAGAATAGATATAGGTATATTTACATTATTTACACATCCTGTATATAAGCAGTTATCATAACTTGATCTTAAAATCAATACTTGCCATGAATTCGTGAAAGCATTCCAACCAATTACGTGGGCTTTCTCTTAAGCCATTGAGGGCTTTTTGTAACTTGCATACTTTATTTGTTCTGTAATAGTTATATCCTTCAGGTAAGTATACTTCGGACTTAATGTTTCCGTTCAAAAATGCAGTTTCTACGTCCATCTGATCTATGTGCCATCCTCTTACGCAAGTGACCGATAAAAAGGCTTTAATTTTTGTTTTTATGAGGTCTTTTCAGAAATAAGAAGAAGTATTAAGGAAAAATCCTTTCATCGTGTTTTGGTTTCAATCTATCTAAAGGAGATAGAAAGTTAGTGAAATAGTTAGTCAAGCTGACGGCCCACCTGTCGGTAAGCGGATGGAGCTGATCGTATAGAATTGGTATAGGTAATAAAAATGCGAAGTTCCTTGGCAAAGAATGTATTTAATGAAAACCATTACCTTCTCATTAAGTGTACTTAGTTAAAAACTATGAACTAAACTAAAATAGTCGACGTACTTGGATACCACAGAATAGATAAAAGAGGTTAGAAGTAGCATCAATCGCTTGATGCTACTTCTAACCTCTTTTATCTATTAGTACCAGAAACAGTGTCGCCACTTGCACAAATGTTTAGCATTTAATACATAAACCCCCGTTACGCGATTGGTTACTGAAAGTGAAATACCGACCACGTGAATATAGGCCATATGTCCACCGTGTAAAAATTCAATTTGCTTGTGCACATAAAATGAAGGGTTACCAGGATGAAAAAATTTGCAATTTTGTGCAGCTTTTATCTGTTCTGGGGTGCGATTCTATAACGAATCTTGCACCTCACTTCGCAAGTCACTTCGAATTCAACTCTCAAATAGAGCAAAAAATGTATAAAAATTTACTCTATTTGACAGTTGAATTCGAAGTGACTTGCGAAGTGAGGTGCGAGTTTTGTTACAGAATCGACAGGCTGTGGTGGATACCATGCATGACACCCTTGCACATTGGTGTGTCATGTTGTGAAAATAGTAATTATAGCACAATTGAATTTATTCAAGCAATTTTATTTATTCCAATATTTCCAATACAATTAAGAATACTTACTTATATCTAACAAAAACTATGTTCTATTGTAAAATAATAAAAATAAACGAATCGTACCTTCATAAGTAATATTTATTTGAGCAACAAACTTTTATTTGTAGGTATTTACAGTCGACAGCACATGAATTGTTACAGTTTGAGGAGAGTGAAGACTCTATGGACCTTACTGCTATCGTAACAGAGGCGACTTTCGTAGTGCAACTTACACTTGATGTGCTGTCTCTGTACATGCCTAAATAATTAAAAATAATAAGTCTTATAAACACGGTGAATTTTCAATGATTTTGAAGCCGAGTCTAGTGGTCAAACCTCTGGTTCAAACTATCAAATAGTTTCATAGTGAAACCAGACCTCTGATTCGCGAAAAAAATCAGCTGTTTCGTTAATTTTATATACATACATATATGCGGGTAGGTATAGAACTTTCATAGCTTCAAAACCATGTAAAACTCACGTTTTGTGTAGTATAGCATATACTACTAGCTTTATGTATAGCATTAACTTTTTACATAAAATTAAACAAGTATCTAAAAGTAGGTAAATAATACTTAGACTTTAAGACATCAAAAGAAATCGGACCCTTATTTAAAACAATCGAAAAACAATAAAATAATTTCTTAAAATTACAGTCAGTAGCATGTATGTACAGTCGACAGAACATCAATCGTAACAGTTTGACCTTCAGACCGTCCTTACTGCGTTCGTAATAGTGGCGGCTTTCGTAGCGCAACTGTTACACTTGATATGCTGTCGTGTGTACATATCTATGTAACGTGGTAGGATAATACAAAAAAATAACTTTTACCTTAACTAAGTAATTCTATCGTTAGTAAAAATACTTCAATAAGGATGTACCTAATCGAACCATCATTTATAATTTGTAACGTTTATGGACAAGGTTGTCAAACAAGCCTACGTCCCGCGAGAAACAGTTACTGTAGTGTTATATTTTATCGCGATCCAGTTTAGGACCTAAACTGAGTAGAATCGGCCGCGCCGCTATCTACGACTATGACAGCGATGCAGTTTAGGAACCAATACTGAACCGAATGGAATATGAATCGCTTTTATAAAGATGGTGGTAAGGCCCCTGAGGGCCTAGACAAGATGCTATTTGACAGTCGCTATCGCTATCGCTAAATGGAAAATGTATGGGATTTGACATTTTAGATCGAAAGTCAATCGAGGGCAAATGCAAATCCCATACATTTTCCGCTTAGTGATAGCGATTATCGAAAAGCATCTTGTCTAGGCCCTCTGGGTAGACTATACAGGATGCTGACGACAATACTAGACAGGATGCGTCGAGACATTGCGTCGCTTAGCGCCTTCTATCGGCTATATCACGGAGAGTGCTCTGAAGAGCTTTTTGACCTAATCCCACCTTCCCCCTTCCTACTCAGGACCACGCGTGCTGGTCTTCGGAGTCATCAATTTACTGTCTCCACCTCAACATCACGCACAAAGAAATTTAGTAGCTCGTTTCTTTGTCGTACTTCCAAAACTTGGAATTCTTTGCCAGCGCATGTGTCCTTCCTAGTATAACATTGGGTTTTGGGCCAGCAAGGTGGAGGCGGCTACAGCAGTTAGGCATGGTGCTACCGAGTGCATAAAACAATCGAAAAGTTAACTAAGGGCGATAGTAGGCATCGTGCTACGAAATCATTTAAACGACCTGCCTAGGCGTCCAATTGAATGGCTACTTTAACCAGACGGCTGCGATGTGTAGGTATATTGGTACTATCCTCCGAATTTCGACGTGACCCTGAGTAGGGTCGCCAGGGCTCATTGAGCGGCATTGAGTTGGAGGAAGGGGACACGTTTCGTATTTTTATGCTGCTAACATAGCATTCTCCAATGTTTGATAAACTTTGTATAAAAAGTATCACAATGTATATTTTGTCAAATTTTCAGTCTGTAATAATTCACCTATCATTAGATCTGTTTTTGGTATTGCATACAGAAGGCATTAAAATTATGACTTATGGTATTATTTCGTAATCGGTTTGATGCCCGAATGAACTAACAGATGTCATTTCAAATCACTAGACAGTGTAAAAGCCTTATCACATATATCACACTCGTGGGGTTTGACGCCCGAATGAACTATTAGCTGAATGAACTAATAGGTGCGTTTTTAAATGACTAGATTGTGAGAAAGCCTTATTACATACATTACATTTGTGGGGTTTGATGCCTGAATGAACGAATATGTTTTTTCAAATTACCAGCCTCTTTGAATGCCTTATCACATATATCACATTTGTGGGGTTTGACGCCCGAATGAACTAACAGATGTCTTTTCAAATCACTAAACCATGTAAAAGCCTTATCACATATGTCACATTTGTGGGGTTTGATGCCCGAATGAAATAATAAGTGTCCTTTCAAAGTACCTTCCAGAGTAAACGCCTTATCACATATGTCACATTTGTGGGGTTTGATGCTCGAATGAAATAATATATGTTTTTTCAAATTACCAGCCTCTGTGAATGCCTTATCACATATATCACATTTGTGGGGTTTGATGCCCGAATGATATAATAAGTGTCTTTTCAAATTACCTTCCAGAGTAAACGCTTTATCACATATGTCACATTTGTGGGGTTTGATGTTTGAATGAATTAAAAGATGTAGTTTCAAATGACTAAACCATGTAAAAGCCTTATCACATATGTCACATTTGTGTGGTTTGACGCCCGAATGAGCTGATACATGTGTTTTCAATTTACCAGACTTTGCGTACTTACCACTTTGATTACATTCATATGTTTTCTGGTTTCCCTTTAATGTTACAATAGGATTATTTTGCTTTATATTACAGATATTGCATTTCCCTTTGGCTTGTTTACAATCATTACATTTTATCACGTTACTCGAAACATTCGTCAAATTGTCTTTTGTGCTGCTTATTTTTAAATTGTCTTTTGTAGCAACTTTTAATTCATGTGTTTGTATGTGACTTTCCAATTGGTTTTTAAAAATAAACTTTTTCTTACATAAATCGCAAATATAAATGTTTGTAGATTGGTGGTGGCTTTTATCTTTAGCATTGTTGTTCAAATCATTACGATTTCTTGATTTTTTATCGACGCCCTTCCTTTGACACGATTCTACTTTTGTGGAGTTTCTTTCGACAGTATAGCGACTTATTTTCTTTTTTGTTATTTTTTTATTATGATTTCCTTGCTTTCTACAGTTATTTCTTTTCAACAACTTGCTCTTATCTTGTACTGCATCTTGTTTTCCCGTGCATTTTTCTATTATTACTTCATTTTCATTCTCATCCACTGGAATGGCTTCGTTAGTTTTTGGAGAAAATGACGCAACTGTCAATAAAACAAAAATTGTGTGAGAAAATTAATATATTTTTATGAAAAAAAAAATGTAGTTGAATTATAGTAACTTGTCATAAGTTTATTAGGAGGAACGGAATATTTATAAATAAGATATATTCATGAAACATATAATTATGTAGACTGCAGCTATAATAATGTATATTTACATCCTCGCTTAACATACTATGGATATTTTGCTGCCATCTGGTTATCTTCGCCGCTTGATTGGATGCCTAGCCCGTTAATTAAACGCCGGCATCCAATTGAATTCCTAGGCAATTAGTTAGTTCAACAAGACTCACTCAAAGTTTAACATTTTCATTTCATCTTAGGGCTCAGGATGGCAATAACAAGGGAAAATCAAGTGATTTTTCCTTGTTATTGCAGGTGTCTATAGGCGGCGGTAACCGCTTACCACCAGGTAGGCCGTCAGCTTGTTTGTCATCTAGTTGTCTAAAAAACACCATGACGTATTGAAAGTCTTCTCAATAGACGCCTAGGTGAATCGTCCTGTAGAAAGAGTTTTGGTGTGATTATTTAGTAGGTTCAAGGTTATTTTTTATGACCACTTATTACCAAAACGATTTCGGTTATAAGTGGTCATAAAAAATAATCTTCAACCTACCAATCACTCAAAAAATCACACAAAAACTCTTCGATTTGAACGACCTGCCTAAGCGTCAATTGAATGGCTAATTTTACCAGGCGGCAAACACGACGTTCAGCTACCTGGTTAAACGTTGCAGTTGTCCTTCAGACGTTTCATTGCATGCCGGCGTTTAATCAACGGCCTAGGCGTCCAGTTTAGTGGCCAATTTAACCAGATGGCTATGACAGATACATTAACTGCTGTTGTGTCGTGTGTGATCTTTTTAAAAGGTCTTATTGCAAGATGGATTAAAGTATGTCTCCGTAGTTTTAAACATAGCGTTTATTGTCATAATATCATTTTCCATAGCATATTATCCCGACGCATAATTTTAATAGTCCTAATATAGTGCAGGCTAAAATTGTTTGTCATAAGAATAAATTTTGAAACGCAGAATAGGTTTAAGCAGAATTTTTAAAGCATAATTGCTGTGACGATAATAAACACAAGAATAATAAGATACATTATTAATTATTTGACGGCTAAACGCTCCTTGTAAATTGTGAGTACATATCTAATATACATAGTTTTTACAACTTTAAAGGCATGCAACATGCATGGCTTCTGTCACGGCTCCGGCGGTGCGGGGCTCTGGCGGTCCCACGCGACCTTATCGTCGCAGATGGTTTTCGGTCATCACCGCAGACCGGACCAAATAAAATTAGGTTTTAGAAAAACCTAATTTTATTTGGCATATTATAGTTATGGCAAATAAAAGTAAGCTAAGGGATTTAATGACTGCCTAATATTATGCCCAATGAAATTAGGGATTTAATTAATTATGCTTCATAGTAATATACCTTTAGACAGTTATGCTACTTAAAAGTTATGCGAAGTAAAAATTATGTGACATTAGTGTTATGCTATTTGATTATTATGCCAATTGATGTATGACAAACGACTTTAGGACAATCGACATTATGCGAAAAGTTCCGCCCTTAAAGTATATCTAGCTTACGTGCACATATCAAAAAAATTTTGCGATTACTTTGAAAATTCGAAATCTTTTTAAGATTATTTATTTAAAAATATAGAATTAGAATATAAAACAATAAAACACTTCAATTGTTTTTTCATATAAAAGGCTTTCAGTCCTATCTTACGCTCATTCATAAATCTGATTCATTTTTAACGGATTTAAAATACTTCTTCGCGAAAAGTTGTAAATGAAAAAATGCCAAGAGGATTATAAGAAATTTTATAAGCAAGAATAGTAACTTTGAGGGAAGAAGGATACATCATCACCAGCTAATATACGTCCCACTGCTGGCACAGGCCTTCCTACATGGGAGAAACACATGAGGAGTTTGGGCCATAACACCACCACGCTGGCCCAATGCGGGTTGGTGGGTTAAAGCGGTTGCAGGAACAAACGTGACCAACGGCTTAACGTGCCTTCCGAAGCACGGAGGAGCTCAAGATTATAAATTTGATTGACCCATCCCGGGACCAACCATGGCGAAAGTTGCTTTGTTTTCGTAATGGAAATCAGAGCGCTCAAACCACTACGCCACCGAGCTCCTCTAGAAGAAGGATACACCACGAGAGAAATCATGTGTAGTGACTACGTTGCAGAGATACCACGGGATGGGTAATTTAGCTGACCGACCCCGCAGTGGTCGCCCAACTGTTTTGACTGCTGCCCAAAATCGCTATATTAGATTGCTGGTAGCCCGTGTCCCAACAATCATCGGAACTAAAATAAAAGCAGAAGTTCGGGCCGCCTCTGGGCTTGAAGTTAGTTAGAAAGTAAACGACGGAGATTGCAGTTAGCTAGGCTTCGGTAAAATGAAGAAGATTAAAAAGAATACATTTGGCAAAACTGTCTCTTCGTTGACGAATCGCGAATCAATACTCATCCAGATAACTGACGTGTCCGTGTCTGGAAAAGACCAGGAGACCGTGAAAGGCAAAGAACTGACACTGAACCAGTTCAGCTAGGCGGGATATCGGTGTCCTTTTGGGGTGGTATTATGATTGGAGCTAGAACGCCTTTGATCCCGTCTCAAGGCTTCATGACAGCAGACATGTATAAAGCAGTTGCTATTGATGGAATTGTCAGACCATTCCGAGTAAACCATGCACACCAATTTGTACTGGTCGATGATGGTCGCCCGCACATCGAGCTCAACGAGTCAATGCTGCTCTCCGAAAATACGACATTACAAGGTTAGACTGGCCTGCCGGCTCGCCTGACTTAAACCCAATAGAGCACGCGTGGGATGCTCTTAAGCGAGCTGTTTGGAACCATCAGCCAGGTCCCCAGACAGTTCCAGAGCTCAGGGAAGCCGCTAATGAAGAATGGGACAGGTTACCTCAAGAAACGCTGTATAACTTGATCTTCAGCATGTCCAGGAGGATCTCCGCATGTGCTCGAGCCAGGAGAGAAGTTATATTATTTTGAATATAAAACTTTTATTAATAAATTGAAAGAAAGAAAGAAAGAAAATACATTTATTCAATTCATATTCATATTTATTTCTTTCATTTTTTTTTAAATTGTTGTTTAAGTTTGGCTAAACAGTCTTTCTCTTTAAATTTTTGTTAATTAAAAATAACAATAGTTTTATTTTTTAATTTTAAACAAGGTGCATACAAACTATTTAGAGAAAACATAACAAAAAATTTTTCTTGATAAAGTTTTTAAAAAATTATATCAGCTTATGCTAGTGATCACAAACTTTTTTTGATGTAACTATGTGGCTGTCGCCGGTAATGTCCTATTTTTAAACACTACGTCTTTCCCTAAGCAAACACACAGATTCAAGAATTTTGAGAATGAGCAATTCAATCCATGAAAAGAAGCGCATACAAGTTGCACATCTTGTAATGCTATTTTGATTATCTACCGGTTTAACCAGTTAATACCTACTGCCTTGGACTGTATAATTGCTGGTAAAAAGAACAAAATATAAATATACAGTCCAAAAAAACGAGATAAGCAAACGAAGCATCGGAGTTTGACAGTTTTAAATACAAATTAGTTAATTATGTATGTCATAAAGTGTGATTTAGGGAGCAAATGAGAAGGACAGAGCAAGTGGCCAAGGTAGGTACATATTGTAGGACTTACCCATTATTTGAGCGAACCCCAAGGGTTCGTTGTAGAGTTGTAGACTAATGCCTAATAACTGCGCGAACTCGCCTCCATAGAATACCATCAACTCTGTGAATCGCGGTACTATTTTTATGGTTCTGTAAAAAGTGTAATAATAAGTTTATTTGGCGATATTCGCGATTATCTTGCGCGTTAAGACACGTTAAGACACGGAATAATATTATAGTGTGTCCGTCCGTGCACAGGGTTAAACACTTTTAATGGAAACAAAAAACCGAATTTAACATGTTAAGGTTTAATCATCATCATCATCATCATCATCATATCAGCCTATGATGTCCACTGCTGAACAAAGGCCTCCCCCATCGATTTTCAAATGGAACGGTTCTGCGCAGCCTGCATCCAACGGCTCCCCGCGACCCTGACCAGGTCGTGTGTCCATCTAATGGTTTTAAGGTTTAATAATATAGGCATATACCAAATAATAATACTTCAATTAATCTTGATATGGGTTAGTAGTGGTAACTGACCCAGTTTCAAACTCCGCTTACTTTTTAACCGACTTCAAAAACGAGGAGGTTCTCAATTCGGCCGGTATGTTTTTTTTTTTTTTTTTTTTTCTATGTATGTACACCGATTACGCCGAGATTACTGATTCGATTTACGTGATTCTTTTTTTGTTCGATGCGGAATAGCTGCCATTTGGTCCCATAAAAATTTTTTCAAAAACAGTTGGGTACTTTGGTTTTAAATTTAAAAAAACTTAAATTATGAAGTCGTCTACATATGCGAAATTGCGAAGTTTTGCTTTTCAAATGACTTTTTAGTGAAACGATACGATAGTAGGACACAATATAAGTTTAAGATCACCCATCTAGCTTCGACCGTAGAGAGTTACCACTAAAAATTGTGAAAAAAAAATTTTAAACAAAAATTAAAACCGACTTCAAAAAACTGAAAAGGATAAAATAATTAAATTTAAGTAGGTATTCATCCCCTAGAAACATATTTTTGGAGTTGGTGCTAAGTGGTTTCCAAAAACAATAGAAAGTGAAGCACCGACTCCAAAAATATGTTTCTAGGGGATGAATACCTACTTAAATTTAATTATTTTATCCTTTTCAGTTTTTTGAAGTCGGTTTTAATTTTTGTTTAAAATTTTTTTATTATTTAATTTTTCAGGTCCCAGCTTTGATTTGAACCTAATCATTTTTTTAAATAAAATCAGTTGTTCCGTAAACATTTCAATTTAGAATGAAAGTTGGTGTTTTTTCGCGATTTCAAATTTTTCATCAATTGCTTAGGATGACCAGCCTTCCTTTTCGGGAGCTATTTATCCCTTACACCTGTACATTACTGGCAATTTGACAAGTCCGGAATTCAACGCCACGCGTTGAAACCAATATATTTTTTATGCAACTAGCTGACGGCTCACCAGATGGTAAGCGGTTACCGTCGCCCATAGACACCTGCAATAACAAGGAAAAATCACATGATATTGCAGGTGCGGTGTCATCCTGACGCCTAAGATGAAATGCCGTCTATGCCCAGTAATTACACTGGCTACCTTTCCCTTCATCTGAAACACAGCGAACTGTTTCACGGCTGAAATACAGGTACTTATACGGTTTCAGAGAAACTTTCTCCCGCGTACGCTCAGGTTGTGGAATGAGCCCCTGCAGAGGTTTTTATCAAACGAGTACAGAATGGGGTTCTTTTCTTCGAAAAGTTTTTTACAGGTTCGCAACGCGCTTGTGGTACCCCTGGTGTTGCAAGCGTCCATAGGCTATGGTAACCGCTTACCATTAGGTGCGCCGTATGCTTGATGGCCACAAATCTAGGCATCCGGGCGGGACCCACATTAAATTTTGTGGTACGTGAATGGCACTGTTGTGGTGACTTTATATGCGGTTACTTTTTAAGCATGAATGAGCGAAATATTCGCAATGAGTTCTACCCACGAATATGAACAACTTTCACTATGAGACCCACTGTGAAATCACGCCATCCATCTGGTGGAAATCGCTGCTTAATTGGATGCCTAGCCCGTTGATTAAACGCCGGCATCAAATCAAATGCCTAGCCCGATAGTTAATTTAACTATACTCACTTAACGTTTAACGACTTGGTGTATTAAAAGGGTTGTCTTGTACTGAAGAGTTATCAAGGTTCAAGAGGGTTCAAGGTTATTTTTTGTACTCAATACTCAATTATTTATGGCAACCATAATGTAGTAATAGGTGTTACACATAATTGTACAGATCAGATTATGGACCCACCCTGTCGGGCATCGCAATGGGTAGAGGAGAGGACGACGTCTACTCATTTATCAATTACCAATTCTTTAAACTTATTTGTGTGTACATGCATTTGTGTATAACATTAACAGATAAATAATAAATAGACACTCATAATAAAGTTGAATTTATTTTGTCGTTTAGGTACTCTTGGAGACTGTAATAGCATTTATCCTTCAATGCCCGGACGGCAACTTAAGTTGCCATAACAATTAAAATTTTATGAATTTATGTATTCATAAAATGCTCTATATATTCTATACATGATAGTTTGTTATTGATCTTGATGGACATATTATAGGTACTAGATGAACATAGATTTAGCCGAGCAGATGGAACAATCAGCTTATTTTTATGCCTTATAGAATAATTTGTAGGTAGATCCACCATTTTGTCATTTTGTTGTGACCACTTATAACCGACATCGTTTTGGTTGTATGTTGTATAAAAAATAATCTTGAACCTACCAATTTGGATTTAAACGACCTGCCTAATAGGCGTCTAATTGAATGGCTAATTTAACCAGACGGCTGACATAACGTTCAGCCATCTTGGTTGCGCTCAATGACTTGGCTAGTTTTCCTTCAGCCGTTTCATTGGATGCCGCGTTCAATCAACGGCCTAGGCGTCCAGTTAAGCGGCTAATTTAACTAGTCGGCTGCGACAAAAACTACGAACAATAAAAAAAAACTACCTACGTGATTTAACTCGCATATTTTGACTTACCTATAGTATATTTCTCCTTGGTACTGGTACGCGACTAGGTTTTGTTCCCGGTAGTGTCTCGCGCAATTCACGTAGCGCATCCAGTTCGAGGAGTCAGTGTCTGCTGCGTCGATGGCGTGCGACCACTTGTTGTTACCATCGTGTAGCTAAATTAATTTGTTTAAAAAATCATTTTGGTATATCAGATATCCAACAGGATTAAAGAAACGGACGGAGGCCTAACTTCATACAACCGTGCTAGCTATGTATTTTAGGTACACTACTAAATATAAGTTTGTCGCGCGTGTGTGCGTGAGCACGGCCGCTGTGTAAAGAAGATGTAATTTAGAATTTTAGATCCACTTTTTCTTAGCCTATATGTAAGTGTGTGTATGAATGTGTGTAAGGGAGTGTGAGTGTTTGTTTGCGTATTTAAGTATATTTTTATTATTCTTAATTTTTGATTTTAACATTATTATAAATGTTTGAAAAATTAATTAGTAAAAATACTCGTTTCGGATGTTGAAATAGAATATTTCGACATTGTAGGGTGGACGTTAGCTCATAAACGGAAATACAGATAGACTAGAAGAATTTCACAGGGATATGCCAAGTCCTGGGTGGCTCAGTGGTCAGAGCAGTCGCCCGGATTGCGAAAGGTCGCAGGTTCGATTCCTGCCTCAGGACGTGAAATTTTTCTAGTTTTATTATATTTTAATTACTAAGTAATATTTTTGTTATTTATTTATCTGAGCTAATACTAAATAATGCGGTAACTCTTAAGGCCTGACCATGGGAACGGGCGGCGACGTCGCCGGTCGCCGCTACGCGTGGCGTGCTTAGTACATTTCCATACATTTGTTTTCATTCGGGCGAATAGAAGCGCGAATATTCGCCGCGGTGAATTTCCCGTGGCCAAGCCGTTAGGTACCTGAGGGACTAGACAAGATGCCATTTGACAATCGCAATCGCTATCGCTAAATGAAAAATGTATGGGATTTGACATTAATGATGGAAAGTCGTTGGATGTCTTATGTCAAATCCCATATATTTGCCACTTAGCGATTGCGATAATCGAAGGCGTCTTGTCTAGGCCCATGATCTCTAATTTATGGTCTAGGCCCACTGGTTTTCGTGGGATCGCTTGCATGCGTCATATTAAGTATTAATTTTTCAAAATTAAAGATTTTTTAATACAATAAGAATATCTAAACTAGAAAAATTTTACGTCCTGAGGCGGGGATCGAACCCGCGACCTTTCACAATCCGCTGTTTCAACATCCGAAACGAGTATTTTAACAAATACCTACGATTCGGTTAAGTTGACAACAATGACAACGCACCTGCAATATCAAGTGATTTTTCCTTGTTATTGCAGGTGTCTATAGGCGGCGGTAACCACTTACCATCAGGTGGGCCGTCAGCTTGTTTGTCATCTAGTTGTATAAAAATAAAATAAAAAAAAAGTTGGGGCATTCCTTTCAAATATTTTTAATTTTTATTTTAACATTATTAAAATGTTTGAATAATTTAAACAAACATATTAATAATGTTAAAATAAAAAATAAGAATAATATAATAATTTTTACCTGCCAACAGTACATAGAGTCGATCTTCTTGGTGAGGTGACCGCGGTAGGGTCCAAAGCGGACGTCACGCGGTAACGTCAGAGTACTAAACACACCTAGACCAGCGCCTGTGTAATAATACCTAATAAGTTAATGTGGCTGTTTCTATGGCCTGTGTCACAAATAGACACAGGTCCCCCTGCGGAGTTACCGGCTCAAAGACATTACTTATTTTGAATTTTCGATCGATTTCTAAGTTGCTTGAGATCTCTTAGTACTTTACTATAATTTCGTGATGGTTACTTGTATTACTAGGTATTAGGAAAACTAAAAACATATATGAGATTAGAAAACCTGGTATGATGGAAGGCGCCAGGTGCAGGAACTCTTGGGGTATGGTGAGAGCGGCGCGGGGCACGAATGATGGGACTCCGGTCTTAGCCGACACCTGACACATGAATTGATAACTTACTTACAGAAGAAGCAAAGGCTTCATCCAAATAACAAATCTAGGGTCGCAACTCGCAACAATAATAATAACTCATCGAGAAAGCGTTGTATGTAGGTATTGGGAATTTGCATCACGGTTAATATTGAAAATGTTGACAAAATAAAGTTAGTTCCACACATTGATATAAAGAATAATATCAATGGTTCCACATTCCATAGAGCAAAGGCAGTAATTACTGCAATGGTATGGAATAGTTATTTCATCTTTAAGCCTCAGGATTATAATGCCAATGCAATACCAATTCATTGGTAATGCAGGTGTCTACAAGGTGTATCAGAATTACTTAAAAAGAAAGAAATTCTTTATCGAAAACTCAAAACTACTTATCACTACTCTAATAATCGGCTGTGAATGTCATTCAATCTAAAGGCTCCAGTACACTATGGTCCATGAGGGCCCACGACAAGCCATTGCCATTCTGTACTGGAGGCAATGGTGGCGGACGATTTTTGGCATCGTGGCGCGCAATCGGGATGTTGTCGGTTTTTTGGGCACACTTCTTAAATTTTTGATCGTCCAAAATGTTGGGATAAAAAGTAGGCTATTTTTATTCCAATGCCCTATCTATCTACTTATAAAATTTTATCCATTAAGTAGTTTATTCGTAAAAGAGTAACAAACATCCATACAAACTTTCGCGTTTATAATATTAGTGTAATAAGCCCAAAATTACTAAAAAAACTACTAATTGTGTTACGGTGGATTGCCAGCATCCACCACCGTCTTTTGCGCCATTTTTTTAAATAATTTTGTTGCGATACACACTTTAAAGTAGTTGTAAGCAGTATATAATAAATAGCCGCAGCTGTAATTACTTGCACGTCCATCGCAAATGTTTCGCCAAGCAGCAATGAGATATGCACCATTGTGTGAACACCTACGTGATGATAGCCTACAGTGGCGCATTGCAAAGTATGGTACTGGCCATTGTGTACTGGAGCCTTAAAATTAACAACCTAACCTAGTACAACCTAAAATTTCTAGAGGCCGATTACTGGAGTAGGCCTTTTACATTTAGAGTGTTCGATAATGCGCCCAATGCGGGTTGGTGTAACCCACCATCCCGCATTGGGCCAGCGTGGTCGTGTTATGGCCCAAACTCCTGATGTGTTTCTGCCATGTAGGAAGGCCTGTGCCCAGCAGTGGGACGTATATAGGCTGGTGATGGTGGTGGTGGTGGTTCGATAAAGAATATTCTTTTTTTAGGTAACTCTGAGGGCCTAGACAAGATGCCATTCGATAATCGCTATCGCTATCGCTTAGTGGGAAATGTATGGGATTTGACATAAACTGGTCCAAGTTAGGCCCCCCGTCCACCGCTATCTCCCCTGCCTCATTCGTTGTACGGAGGAGTGCTGGAGCAGCGGCACACGGGGCATCAGACGTCAATTGACGTCGGTGCCTCCGCGAGCAATAGCCCGCCATCCACATAGCTATAACGCTCCCGGGTTCCAGAGGAACCATACTTCCCGCCGACCTTGGAAAAGGGCCTTTTCCGACATGCTCGGCAGACGCGGGCGGGGCATAGGCTTATCAAGGAAAGGTCTTGAGAGGAGCTGGAGAAGATAGGGCCTTCCACCAGACGTTTCCTTTCCCAGGCTTTCCCCTACACCATCGCGCCGCCACATGTCCACGACCTTGAAGGTCCTGATATGCGACCTGTCCTAAGTCCTCCCAAACCTTTTCGGACAGCCCGGTCCGTGCGTCAAAGTATCGACGTGCGAATCAACCGAAGTTATGGGGCGAGCCCCCCACAAGAGGAGACTGACAGTCGTTATACGTCTGCTTGTGACGGTATACCCGGATGTCATGATTTTTGCACCCCCCGCATTATCGTCATTCCGCAGCAAGATGGGTACATCGCTAAGGAGTTTAGTGCGTGAGAACGCCACACCTATTCCATCTCCTCCACAGGGAGTTGGAAGTTAGGCTGGTAGAGTATCCCCTCAGCGTTAAAAAAAAGGTGTCTATCTGCGACGTCAACCCCTCACCACCAAACCGTCAACTTCATATTTTTGTAAAAATTTCCGGCAAGCAAAAAGGTCTCCGGTATAAGCTATCTTAAACAGAATGGTGCTGTAAATACGACAATAAATTAAAACATGGGCTGTATGCTGTATTAGTTGATAGAAATGGTTTGCCACTTTCAAAAACATCGTATTCATTTGATAATTTCATGAAATTTCTACGAAATAATGCAACCAATGTTATATTATTTCATACAAATGTCATAAAATTATCAAATGAATACGATGTTTTTGAAAGTGGCAAACCATTTTAATGAACTAATATAGCCCATGTTTCAATATATTGTCGTATTGACGGCACCACCCTGTATAATGTACTGTTAGCAACAAATTTTTCGGCGACCGACTGACCAAGTCAATACCTCCGGAGTCTAGTCCGTATTAGTCTATGAAATAATATAACTTGGCTGCATTATTTCATAGAAATGTCATAAAATAGTCAGATGAATAAGATGTGTGAACTAATACAGGCCATGATTTAATTTACTGTCGTATTGTCCTGTATAGTAGCCGGTACCACCGGTTTTAACGTGCGCTACGAAACAAGACGAACGACGACAGATTACCGTATTTCTCATTAAACAATAAACTAACATAGTTATATTATTCTTGACGTAGTGTTACATGCATGGCAATCAGCTGTGGCTAACCTTACCTAAAATCACTGGTATTTTGAATACGTACGTCGTCATCCGGTATAACCAGTGGAGGTCCGTGAATAGAGCAATACTCGTAGACAAAGTCTGTGCATTTGTCGCAATCTGAAACAAAAATGCATCACCAATTAATGAATAATTATACAGTATTTTCGTATCACTTCTTGAATAGCACTGCAGTAGTTGGTAACATTAACCATATTACATAGTACTAACATTTTAGTACTATGTCACACCAACTATTGGGGTACATAATGTTGTTACTATATTTGACGTAGCTAATGGTGTAGTTAGTCATTACTCAGTTCATTACAAATATTTAATGAAGTTATATAATAAATTACCTATATATCAAAGTTAAATCAAAACTGTATAATAGTAGGTAAAGGACAAAGGCAATTAAACTTATTACCAAAAATAAAAAAGGTTTTATTTGAAATACCAAGTGATTTTTTGCTCGTTATTGTAGGTGTCTATAGGCGGCGGTTTCCACTTACCACCAGGTGGACCTGCTTGTTTGTCATCTAGTCTAGTATAAAACAAAACTGGCTCGTGTGTAACAATTTCAATAGTGGGTCAACCCCGACATGTTTTACTGACACCAAGGATGATTTGGTCTAAGTGAACTTGGATGATGCGTATCTTGAACTTTTTGGTCAGAGTATTTATCTAACAATGGTTCTAGCAAGGTTCTAGTAATAAAGTGCAGTGCGTAGCATAAAAATTAATACACAAAGACCACGCATTACAAAATTCAAAATCACATCTACAGTATGGGTATAGCTTCACTGTATTATTTATCTTTTGAATAGGTATGATTTTAAAACATAAAAAATGTAATATCTCTATTGTGTAAGAATAAGAACCCGGCTACAGTACAGTTACTGGTTTTTTGACTTACAGACATATTCATCAATATTCGGTTCTTCATATTCACAGTAGCTAATTCGCGGCTTTCGCCGCAAGTTGAACTTGCTCATTGGGTTATAACTCAATAAATAAATAAAAAAAACTTCAGATCTAAATTATGTGTTTGTAAATCACACATTACATTACTAAATTCCCGCCAATTTAATGAAAAATCTTACAAAACGGCGGCAACCAATCACGATCACCGGTGGTTTTTTTTGTTTTTTTTTTTTGGTTCTCCCCTTGGTTCTCCCTATAAAGGGAAGGCAAGGGAAACTAATCTTCTCTTTCTTCTTTTATTGCATTGAAATGCTGGTGTTACACATTTCAATGCATATAAGGAGTATTTGACGCGAAATATATGATGAAAATCTCCTTATGATGCTACTTGATGAGGTGGATAACCACAAAAAAGTTCTCATCGTCTTTCACGCCAAAATCACTTTTATTCTAATAATCTTTTAGTTGTGACTTGTTTTATAGAACTACACCACTCTTATAACATAAAGTTCGCTCCGGCAAATTTTTTAATTATTGTAATAAAAAAATCTTGACTGACACCACAAAACCCCGCCAAACACTCGTGTTTTTTGTTCATTCTCCAAGTAATGGCAAGGCAAAGGGAACTAATGCCCATACAGCCATGTCTTAACTATTTCTTTATTTACTTCATCATTGCATTGAAATGCTGTTGATACACATTTCAAAGCATCAATAAAGTATCTGACGCGATATATATGCTGTCTGTCTCCATACGATGCTATTTGATGAGGTGGATAACTACAAAAAAGTTTTCATCGTCTTTCACATCATAATCACTTTTATTCTTATAACCTTTTAGTTGAACATCAACACAAACACTTGGTATATAAAACTACACCAATTTATAACCAAATATCGCTCTGACACTTTTTTTTTTGATTATTGTAATAAAAAATCTTGACTGACACCACAAAATCCCGCCAAACACCCCATAACGGTGGTAGATTTTCATTTGTCTAATGGGAATGGGACTAGCAAAGGTATATACTATACAGCCAATTCTTTTATTATTTCTTGTAGCAATTTTTAATGAATTGTTTGTGGTACACATTTCAATGCTTTATAAAACTACACAAATTTCATAACACAGAGTTCGCTCCGACAGAATTTTTAATTATTGTAATAAAAGTCTTGACTGACACCACTCTTATTTTATTAAATTCTCCCTGTATAGGGAAGGAAAAGGAATGAAGCTCATCAAGCCGTGTCTTAGTGGCCCTAATGTTGGAGAACACATGCTAAGTATAAATTTAAGTTCAGTGCATCTCTTTCTCTCAAAATGAATACGAAAAGGATAGCTGTCATGTAATTTGACATTTAGAAACGTGCGTTCAATTTTCGACCTTATTGAACGTGATAAAATGCAGTGTTTAAGAAGCACCTTCGTTCATGCCGTCTAAAACTGTCTATGGTTTCTTTGAAATCTATCTAAATTTAAGTGAAACCTCTAAACAGATTCTTGCTATCTTTTTCCTTTTACATATTGCGAGAAAGAGATATACTGTACTTAAATTTAAACTTATAGTGTGACTCCAGTATTAGGCACAGTATTTTCTTTAATTCTTCAATTATTGCATTGAAATGCGGGTGTAAAACATTACAATGCATCTTGGGGATTTTTTGAGTGAAATATATGATGACAGTCTCCATGATGCCACTTTAATAAGGTGGATGACCACGACAGAATTCTCAACGTCTTTCAAATCTAATTCATTCGCTTCACAAAACCACACATAATAACACTTGACTGGTACCACCAGAAGACAAAGGGTCAGACCCATACAGTTATAGTGATATATATATGTAGTATTAAAAAGTTATTGTATCGGAAATATTGAAATGAAGATGTATCATAAAAAGCATACGGCCTAAAGGACTTACAAAGGAAAAGGCCTTTAAAGAAAGTACACAAAATGCACATTTTCTATAAATGCTACCTCACCGAACATAATTTTACAACATGTGGCACAAAATTATAGCAATACGAAGTACCTCTATTTGCTATAATTTTGGACCTTAAGTGTAATTATTCCACAGTAATTTACAAAAACTACAGTTATGTTCAATGTTTCTCTTTTGATACAGTGTAATAATAAAAAATAATCAAGGTTTTAGTAGATAATAATTTTATTGTAACAATTATAAATAAATAAAGAAAAGAAAACGATGCAAAAATTATATACTTCAGGCGGGACTCGAACCCGCCTGTCTGGGGTTTAGCCATAACCGTTACGCCACCAGAGCACTATGTATATCCTAGCAGTTTCTTCACCGCTTACTACTTCTTTTAAAAACTTTTTTATGCTACATTTATCTCACCACTCATTGAAGTTAACACCTCTAGTGATCCGAAAGGATACTTTTACAAGCATTTTTAGACTTTCAGTAAAGGTGAGAAAGCCATTTTAATTACATTTAAATGTTTAATTTTGTGCGTTTATAACGCCTACTTAATTGTAACAATTACAAATAAAGAAAGAAAAACTACCAATGATGAACCTACCAATCATCAATATGCCAATTTGTTAATCATTGAGTAAATCTATCAGTTCGATTAACTATCGGCAAAGGCATTTAATTGGATGCCGGCATTCAATCAACGACCTTAGCCCATCGAATTAACTGGCTAATTTAACCAGATTGCTGAGACATATCGATACGACACCGTGCTGTATTAGACTTGGTTGTGCAAAAATAAGAATATATACCTACGTGAAATGATCCAAAAGCCGTTTGCCTACCGTAAACAATTTTATTTCTTACTGTTAAACTAATTACGGCCTAGTTTTAAAGAAAATAGCCAAAGGAAATGGGCCTGCCTAAAATGGTCAAGTAACTACATAATAATATAATCTAATCTGCTACGGCTTATCTATATCAGTAAAAATGTACTGCATTTAAGCCTAACATTATCAAGGTACACCCGATAAAATGATAATGCTTGAATGTTAAACCACATAGAATATTGCATTTGTAGTAGTTTTAAAAAGAATTAGTCTTTTTAAAAGAGTTTTTAGTGTTCAACTTTTCAAAATGCGCGGTATTGTGCATGTTCAGGCAGGCCAGTGCGGAAATCAAATAGGATCAAAGGTAAGTTGTATGCAAAATAATGAACGTGGTATTACAAATAATCGTGTTCCAAAATAATGACCTTCAAAATTTTAAACTAAGAGATAAAATAAAAATATGGTGCGAATATTCTATTACATAATTCTTGTATCTCTAACTATAGTTGTTTTAAAAAATTAGTCGAGGTAAATTTCAGATTAATTTTGCAAAATAAAACCAAATAAACCTTATCTTTAAAGAGCGAAACTAGGCGGTTCTTTTAAATTGATTCGCTTGCTTTTAAAGTGAATAAAACATGAGGCAAATGAATAATGCAGTTTATCACCTACCTGCCTCAGTAAAAAGTAACTGTGGCTCGAAAAATAAATTAAAAGTTAGAATAAAAAAATTAAGTACTTAATACCTAAGGATTTTTAACATTTGCAGTTAGTATTTTATTACTAAGGTTAGATTTGCATGATGTTTGAGGCGTGTCCTGCATAAGGGAGGAAAGGTTGGCGGAATGGCGGATGACATCTGTCTCACAATAATCTTCCCTCATCCGTCGCCGGCGCATCGGGTGAATGAGAGCGCAATTTAAGAGTCTCCACCCGCCCAAATGAAACGTGTTTTTGGGTGGTTGTGGACTGTGCCCGGCTGGCGTGTTAATGCACCGAACTCCACACAAAAAAGGGGCCTGCAATACATGCTTAAGAATTTGAATTCGTTTCCAAATTCTTTAGGACTTTTCCGTCTTCCGGCAAAAAAAAATATATCTGTCATCCATCCATGTCACTATGACCTATCGCGTTAAAACTAGCGTAGCGTTTTATATTCTCTTTGGCTAAAACCTCCGTGCTCTAGACCTATTTAACGAAAGTAAATTAAAAAAAACCATTTTATTACAGTTTTGGGAGGTTATATCCGATGAGCATGGAGTAGATCCTCAGGGATATTATGTAGGAGATCATCCGCTACAACGGGAGCGAATTGACGTTTATTACAATGAAGCGGCCAGTGGTGAGTGATAAATAGGTGTTTTATTTTAAAGTTGAATATAGAATCGAACCTTTATGACTCATTTTTTTTATTCATGGTGGCAAAGGGAACTAATGCCCATTCAGCCATGTCTTATTTCTTCAATGCATCTTGGGAGAATTTGACGCGAACTATATGATGACAGTCTCCATTAGATGCTATTAGATGAGGTGATTAACATTGAAAAAGGTCACTTTTATTCTAATAATCTTTTACATCAACACAAACATTTGGTTCATAAAGCTACACCAATTGTATTACACAAAGGTTACTCAGGCACAATTATCCATTATTGTAATAGAAATTTTGACTGACACTATCAAATCAATTTATTTAAACACCCGCCAAATCTCCTTTGATACTAAATAAGGAAAAAGAAGCGGGAAAGAGACAAAGGGATGAAGCCCATACAGCCATGTCTGTGTATTTTATTATTTCTGCCGTTATTGCAACCAAATGCAGACGGCCTGTATAGACGATCTGGTCAGGGTCGCAGGGAGTCGTTGAATGCAGGCTGCGCAGAACCGCTCCATTTGGAAATCGATGGTGGAGGCCTTTGTTCAGCAGTGGACATCTTAGGCTGGTATGACAGAAATGATGACAGGCACCATGAAACAGCTTCGGACAACGCGTGATTGTTTCTTTCAACGATTCACAATACGGCCGTCAACACAGACTTGTTTTACAAAACTTCGCCAATTTCATACTACAATATTCGCTTCAACGCGACACAATTTTGAAATAATTCTCTACCAGGCAACATTGGGTAAAAGTAATAAATGAAACGAGAATGCGATTAGATGTTCGAAAATCATATTTAATTCCAATGGCATCAATAAAAAGTTTAATTTCAGATACCTAACTACCTATGTAAAAATTTATTTTTTATTTTAGGGAAATATGTGCCCAGGGCAGTGCTGGTGGATTTGGAACCTGGCACCATGGATTCAGTTCGAGCTGGACCATACGGCCAGTTATTTAGACCAGACAACTTCGTATTTGGTCAAAGCGGAGCAGGTATGTAGCGCCATCTATTGGCAAGTAGATGGAAGTAGCTTAGACCCGACAAGACCCATCATAATTATTATCTCTAATCTATGAGACCCATCTGCCAGATCAGTGGTTCTTAACCTTTTAGTCCTGGGGGACCAGTTGACAAAATTTCCGTTATGCCGTGGACCACCCAGTTGGTTTACTGATTTGGAGGTAATATTCAGTACATAAATGTAAGTAAATGTAAGTAAAGATGCAGCCTCTCTTTTCATCTTACAAAAGAAGCTGATCCGAATCATAGCAAATATAGATCAGACTGACAGTTGTAGACCATATTTTCGTAAATATATAATATTAACCTTGCCTTGTTTATACGTATTAGAGATATGTAAATTCATTAGGAAACATAAACAGTTTTATACAAAACGTGAAGACGTACCAAGTAAATACTCAATACGGCATAAAAATAAATTAGTAGTACCAATTGAAATTGAAATTAAACTCTAAAAGTACGTTTAGCTTTTCTATAAAAATATATAATAAATTACCCGACAATTTAAAAGCTGAAAATAATGACAAAATATTTATAAGACAATTAAAACAATTCTTGACAAATAAATGCTATTATGATATTAATGAATTCTTTATTGATAATACAAACATAGGATACTGACAATGGCCCTAATTCTGGAAAACACATGCTAAGTTTAAATTTAAGTTCAGTCTATTTCTTTCTTTCAAAGCGAATACGAAAGGGATGGCCATCATATAAATTGACATTTAGAAAGGTGCGTTCAATTTTCGACCTTATTGAACGTGCTAAAATGCAGTGTTTATGAGGCACCTCCGTACATGCCGTCTAAAATTGTCTATGGTTTCTATGAAATCTATCTAAATTTAATTGACAGCTCTAAACAGATTCTTGCTATCTTTTTCCTATTACTTATTGCGAGAAAGAGATATACTGTACTTAAATTTAGAATTAAAGTGTGTTCCCAGAATTAGGCCCAATAAAAATAATTTTACATTGAAGTATATATAATGGTAATTTTGTTTTTTAAGTATAATATATAATAAGACATAATATAAAATATGATTTTACCCGTCAATCTAATGAATGAATATAATAACAATATACTTTTATGACATTGATAACAATTCATGACTAGTAAATGCTATTATAAATATATATTTTTATTGATGATATTTACTATAAATTCAATTGGATTATTATTTAATTTATTTAATTAATATTTATATAATATTTAATTAATTGTAATGATAATTTATTATGAAATAGTTTGAATATAGAACAATTTATTGATTCGTGTAATTACATAGTACGTTTCCTCTCTCCTAGTCCTTACATTGCGTGCCCGTCAGGGTCCATAATACTGGTCTAACATTCTATGTAACATCCTATGTACATTATGGTTTGGCAATAAATGATTGATTGATTGATAAATAAAGGGTTATTTTAGATTTCAACTAATAAAAAACGTATAAAATTACTAAAACGCGCTCGGGTTATGTTGTGTGGACTCTTATCACTTATTTATTGGCATGGCTCGCGGACCACTTGAAATGCTTCCAAGGACCACCGGCTAAGAACCACTTTGCTATCTAACATATAAAATTGGTATTTGGGATTTCTCTATGATCAAACCGGTGCAGTTATGCAGTGCCATCTATTGGCAAGTAGATACAAGTTAAAGCTAGTTGACTGTAGAAATTATTAGAAGTGGCATGTAAATTTCAATATAAGAAAGAACACATCGAGAAAGCTTTCCGTTATGAGCTTCTTGAGCAGCACGGTAGCACGGGCCGTGGACAAAATCTCTCTCCACCACTTATGTCCCCTAGGAGACAAAATGTGTTTTAGTCTCTTTCTCTCGAGAGACGATCTTTTGTCCACTGCCCGGGGAGTTTACCATGCTACAAGGGCTGGGCTTGTAGCAATAACTTTTTACTACGAACTCACCGACGTGTGAGTAACTCGTGAGTTTAGTGTTTTATTTATGTGGCCGCATGTTATGGTATGTCCTGTATAATAAATAATAATAGTTTATTTCCTTCAACAAAGTTGAATCAGTATACAGTTGTTGGAGGCTTCTTTTAGGCAAAGAATGCCTGTGCCAGAAGGTTCCGCACTTCCAATCCAATTAAATTTGCTAAAGAATCCCACAATAAAAACTTGCATCTCTTTATTGCGATATATCCTGAGTCAAACCATTTGCATTGAGTGAGGACCCAATAATTTATTTAGATGGGAGCAGTAATGGCTACTGCTACTAGTTTAAAAATGTTTTTTTAGTAGTTATTATTAAATTGGTATAATAGGGTAGTTGACAACTTTATTTTTATTTCCTAAATAAGAAGTTTATAACTCATCAAGAAATATTGCAAAAGAAATAGTATGTCTAAGATCAATAGTTTCACAGATACAGTGGTATGTTTGATGTGTTGCGGCGCAACGTCCAAAAACGCTCCATAGAAAATCTACGGAACAGGTGACGTCACATGTTCCCATATTACTAAGAAATGTAGGGGCACACTGACAAAATTAATAATTACTATGTATTAAGTATGTTTTTATTAATAGTTGTCATAATAATAGTTGTTTTAATTGATGTCAGCAATCTAATACCATTAACATTATTGATAAATTTTGAAAAAAAATATGATAATTTTTTTAATTTTCAAAACAATTCAAATTCAACATTATTTCAATTATTTTAGTTTGTATTGTTTTTATGGGTAACATTTGCGTATATTTTTCAAATTTATGAAAAATAGCGCCATGTTCAAACTTAGGCAACATCCCAAGTGTTAAGGTAGCAGGTAGCTGCTAGATTCCTGCAGCTCAAATCACTAGGGAAGACTAAAGATGATGAAAATTATGATGAAAATGTCGATTTATCCGAACCTACTCCGCAGAATCAGTCTATAAATACATAGACAAACACGATTTACAGGTTATCTTTATTTTTAGGTAACAACTGGGCAAAGGGTCACTACACGGAGGGTGCTGAGCTGGTGGATTCTGTACTGGACGTCATTAGAAAGGAGGCGGAGAACTGTGACTGCCTGCAAGGTAACATCTATAGATCTTTAGAATTATGGTTTTAAAACAGGGTGTAGCTTGCTTTTATCTTCGCCCTTATACAGGGTGGTGCCGTCAATACGACAATTAATTTAAACATGGGCTATACTTAATTATTTGCATGAAATAATCTAACATTTGCTGCATTATGTCATAGTAATGTCATGAAATTATCGAATGAATACGATGTTTTTAAATGTGGCAAACCATTTCTATGACCTTATATAGCCCATGTTTTAATTTATTGTCGTATTGACTGACGGCACCACCCTGTATATTTTTACGACCAAGGTGAGATGAAGACCAAGGGTTACTCAGTTAAGATAAAAAAACAATATTACCATCCACTTGTAAGCTTATTATTCTTAATGGAGGCGGTGGAGAGGTTATTGCAATAACAAGTGATTTTTCCTTGTTATATTGCAGGTGTCTTAAGGCGACAGTAGCCACTTACAACCAGGTGGGCCGTCAGCTTGCTTGTCATCTAGTTGTATAAAAATGGTGGGGGTATAGTAATGGCTAGTGTCACGGAATCTTTTCAACTGTTTCGTGGCTAGGTATTATAATATTATTGATTGAATTGAAAATTGAATTCGTGTCAAAGAAAAGGCAGCTATCTTTTCTAGGCCAGTGATACAAATACACAATACACTTGACGGATTCACTAATGTTGATTGCAGTTGGCCATAAAATGAAATAAAAAGTAAAAGACGTAGAACATGATTGGTCTGTGGTAAAACAGTGTACCTAAGGTTTAATAAGAATTTTTGCTCGTTTTCACTAATTTTTATGTCAGTCTATCTTAAGAGATAGACGAGACAAAGGTCGTCAAAAGTCGCCTAAGCCTAGGGACCGTACTCTAGGCTAGAGAAAACAGACCAATCTTATTTTTCCTATTAAAAAAAAAGAAATATTTACAATAAATTATTTTACATGTTCTGGGATCTCTTCTGCTAAGTCCTATTAGCAAAGTTCTTGTTTTTAATTTTTTAAAGTTGGATAATCAATAAAGTAACTTAAACATGAACGGAAAAAGCACCTTTGGGGCCGGCAAGGTGGAGACGGCTAGAGTAGTGTCTGAACTGCACTAGCTGTCTCCGCATATGGACTCACGTTTCACATCAGGTAGTGTGACGTCATTAAGCAAGCTTTGTAAACAACAAAGACAATTTTCTCGATAGAAAAAAAACCCAATGATATTCTTTCTCATTCCTTACTACTATAACTAAACTAGAAAAAATTTCTCATCCTGGGGCGCGGATCGAACTCGCGACCTTTTACGATCCGGTGATTTTTTTTCGAGGGGGGAAAAAGGCTTTTACGCCTACCCTGCATTGTGGGGAAAAAAGAACAATGCAGAGTTTTTTTTTAATTTAAAAACATTCTTAAACAGTTAACATGTAAAACGTTCATATTAAATATTGACTTATTTGTGAACCTAAAGTTCCTAGTATAAATATTTTTAACCGACTTCAAAAACGAGGAGGTTCTCAATTCGGCCGGTTTTTTTTTTTCTATGTATGTACACTGATTACGCCGAGATTACTGATCCGAATTACGTGATTCTTTTTTTGTTCGATGCGGAATAGTTGCCATTTGGTCCCATAAAAATTTTTTCAAAAACAGTTGGGTACTTTTGTTTTAAATATAAAAAAACTAAAATTATGAAGTCGTCTACATATGCGTAATTGCGAATTTTTGCTTTTCCAATGACTTTTTAGTGAAACGATACGATAGTAGGAAACAATATAATTTGACGGTCACCCATCTAGCTTTGACCGTAGAAAGTTATCACTAAAAATTGTGAAAAAAAAATTTTAAACAAAAATTAAAACCGACTTCAAAAAACTGAAAAGGATGAAATAATTAAATTTAAGTAGGTATTCATCCCCTAGAAACATATTTTTGGAGTTGGTGCTAAGTGGTTTCCAAAAACAATAGAAAGTAAAGCACCGACTCCAAAAATATGTTTCTAGGGGATGAATACCTACTTAAATTTAATTATTTTATCCTTTTCAGTTTTTTGAAGTCGGTTTTAATTTTTGTTTAAAATTTTTACTTTTAATTTCTTAAGTGTGGCTCCTCAGCCGAAGATTTTGAAGAATGCAACTACCCACTAAAAAGATCCCCGTGTTCCAGTTTCCCTTATACCAATGGCCTGTACACTATATGCCCACCTGGGCTCTACTTCTGGCACATGTGTGCATATATTCTCTGTGACGTTACATGGAATACCCAGTAACTCCGCAACCACTTCTTCGAGTCATAGTCCGTAAGTAGTGTACAACCCTAGTCTCTAGGGTTGTCTCAATACAACGGCGGTTGACTTGACTGTGGATGATGTAGGGGTTTTTATCGACAAAAAGAACTGGTACCCGTAGATAAAACTTAAAATACTTATAACTAGTGTTTCCCTGCGAGATAGAATCAGAAATGATGACATCCGTAGGAGAACCAAAGTCGTTGATATAGCTTATAGGATTAGTAAGTTGAAGTGGCAGTGGCCTGGGCACATAGCACACAGATCAGATGGCCGGTGGGGCGCTAAAGTTTTAGAATGGTGACAACGTACCGGAAAGCGCAAAGTAGACGGCCTCCCACTAGATGGACAGACGACCTGGTCAGGGTCGCGGAGAGCCGTTGGATGCAGGCTGCGCAGAACCGTTCCATTTGGATATCGATGGGGGAGGCCTTTGTTCAGCAGTGGACATCATAGGCTGATATGATGATGATGATGAACTGGTTAAGTCGGCCTCCTTGCTCTTGTTCTGTGAGGGCTGTGTTTTTCATCACCTTGGCGTTTCGTTCTAACAAGCGACAGTAAAGTGTAGAGCGAACACGTACACTTGAAGGGAACTTTATATCTCAATGACGAGGTATCGCCTAAGCTAAATATTATCATTGTTCCCAGGTTTCCAACTAACCCACTCCCTGGGCGGCGGCACCGGCTCTGGAATGGGGACCTTACTCATCAGCAAGATCAGAGAAGAATATCCTGACAGGATCATGAGTACTTTCAGCGTGGTACCATCACCGAAGGTAAGTGTATGGCAACACTTAGTGATCTTAGCGCGTTGATATCTTGTCTAATTAAATTTTAAACTCGCTATATTTATTTAACATTCGGACACACGTCAGTACCACGTAAAACATAAAAGTTTTTACAGGTTCATTGATACTGAAAACGTAAGGATTTCGCGGTATTCGGCACTTAAGCCACAGATTAGATAACAGTTAAACTTAAACCTGTATTTCAGGCGAACAGCTTGGTCTATGACACGTATGTTAGTTGGAAATAAATAAACCATTTAATGGGCCTAATTCTGGGAACACACTTTAATTCTAAATTTAATAAAAGTATATCTCTTTCTCGCAGTAAGTAATAGGAAAAAGATAGCAAGAATCTGTTTAGAGCTGTCACTTAAATTTAGATAGATTTCAAACAAACCATAGACAATTTTAGACGGCATGTATGGTGGTGCCTCGTAAACACTGCATTTTATCACGCTCAATAAGGTCGAAAATTGAACGCACGTTTCTGAATGTCATATTATATGACAGCCATGCTTTTCGTATTCCTTTTGTAGAAAGACATGCACTGAACTTAAATTTAGACTTAGCATGTGTTCACCAGAATTAGGGCCAATAATAACTTGGTTCTTTATTTTAAATAGGATCACTGTAACAATTTATGAAGGTAAATAATTGATAGCACAAAATAATTTAGTAGTATCGGTCGCGAGCAGTAGCCATAGAGAAGAGGGAATGTGAACGCTAGTGCGGGGAGCCGGGCCAGTGCTGTACCAACACGTTAAAAATTGTCTGTGTTGTTATTTGACTATTCTGAACGAGGTAGCTCATCATCTCGCCTGATGGTAAGTGATGATAAAGCCAAAGATGGAAGCGAGCTATACCTGTTCTTCAACCACAGAGGAACTGGGTATCTTATTTCCAACTGCCGGGACAACAATGCTGTTAACATTATTGTAATGGCGGCAGACTTAGGTAAGATGGATAAGCTACCCACGGGGACTTAGAACAGCCCTACCACCAACCAAACCGAGCAAAACATTTCCATTATTTTTTAATAGATCTAAAGTAGATGGTCTCAACGACTATATAGATAGACTACAGACGCGAGAGACGCTACGGGACCTCTTTTGTCTTTTTAGCAAAGAGAATTTTTAACCGACTTCAAAAACGAGGAGGTTCTCAATTCGGCCGGTATGTTTTTTTTTTTTCCTATGTATGTACACCGATTACGCCGAGATTACTGATCCGATTTACGTGATTCTTTTTTTGTTCGATGCGGAATAGTTGCCATTTGGTCCCATAAAAATTTTTTCAAAAACAGTTGGGTACTTTAGTTTTAAATATAAAAAAACTGAAATTATGAAGTCGTCTACATATGCGTAATTGCGAATTTTTGCTTTTCCAATGACTTTTTAGTGAAACGATACGATAGTAGGAAACAATATAAGTTGACGGTCACCCATCTAGCTTTGAACGTAGAAAGTTATCACTAAAAATTGTGAAAAAAAAAATTTTAAACAACAATTAAAACCGACTTCAAAAAACTGAAAAGGATAAAATAATTAAATTTAAGTAGGTATTCATCCCCTAGAAACATATTTTGGAGTTGGTGCTAAGTGCTTCACTTTCTATTGTTTTTGGAAACCACTTAGCACCAACTCCAAAATATGTTTCTAGGGGATGAATACCTACTTAAATTTAATTATTTTATCCTTTTCAGTTTTAGTAAATCTCTTCACAGGTCAGCGACGTGGTATTGGAGCCTTACAACGCGACGCTATCAGTGCACCAACTGGTGGAGAACACTGACATGACCTTCTGTATAGACAACGAGGCGCTCTACAACATCTGCTTCAAGACCCTGCGTCTGTCCAGCCCTAGCTACGGGGACCTCAACCACCTTATATCAGTGAGTATATCTTCCCAGCCAAAATATCCTCCCTCAGAATGCCCTCTTCGTTTTAAAGCGAACCTAATGAGATTCGTAGAATAAAGATATTACTTCTCAGAGCGAAAAAAATACAACATACATCACGCGCGCACAACGTAAGCCACGAATTGGATTTTTTGAAAAAAATCCAATGAATAACAACACTTTTTAAATAATAATTCCAATAGTTTATTGCCTTATGTTGAACTTGTTTGTTCACTTTTAAATGTTTTCGTTTACGTCTTCTTTATTATAACTATTACAAATTAAAAAAGAAAATAATGAAAAAAATTTATGCTCCAGGCGGTAATCGAACCCGCGTCTTCTGGGCTCCGGCCAGACGCGATAATCGCTATGCCACCTGAGCACTAAGTGTATATAACCTACCAATTTATTCACCGCTTTCTTACTTTTTTTTAAAGTTTTGTAGCGTTTTTTGGTAGGTTACACCTAGTGCTCCAGTGGCGTAGCGGTAGACTTAGTTTGGGTTTTAAATATATATTTTTTTCTCCTCTTTTTTTTTCTTTTTTTGCCTTTAAACTTCTATCCGTGGTATTAAAAATGTAATGTCTCCTCCACACAGCTAACGATGTCGGGCGTAACAACAAGCCTCCGTTTCCCCGGACAACTGAACGCGGATCTACGCAAATTAGCCGTGAACATGGTCCCCTTCCCCAGGCTACACTTCTTCATGCCAGGTGAAAAAAATCACGTTTTTATTTAACAAAAGTCGACTTAAACGCCGCTTTAAGTTAGTTCTCAATTTTAATTACAATTCCCCCTTACAATATTTTTGTATTGAATATTGAGGATTTATAATTAAAATGATTTGAACGCCAAAACAACGTTTGGAATATTCAGCTGATATATTATGTAAGATTATTCGCAGAATATTTTCGGCACAGCTTCAGCAGTGTCTCACTCAAGTCGAAAGTCTTCAAATCGTGTGTGTTGCCAATGATGACATTCGGAACTTAATTCTATGATCTGAGTTCGGAACCGAGACGTGGCCGCTTACTATAGGCCTAATGAGAAGGCTCAAAGTCACCCAAAGGTCAATGGAAAGACGCAGCGTTGGTAGGCCCCCCACAAGGTGGACCGACGATCTGGTGAGGGTCGCGGGAAGCCGATGGATGCGTGCAGCCAGGACCCATCAGTTTGGAGATCCTTGGGCTTCCCCAAGGATCTCCAAACTGATGGGTCCTGGCTGAAATGCCCAATACTGGGCATAGGCCTTCGCCTATGCCCAGTATTGGGCGTCGATATTAGGTATACGCAATATCCCCTTAGTCTTCCGAGACCCACCAATTAGTCTCACCAATGGGTCTTTGAGTACAAGTATGCCTTAAAACACATACTGTCTGGTGGGACCCACTAGACTTCCCAATTTTATATCTCGTGAGACCCACTGCTGGGGATTTGTTTTTTTGTAATTAAAGTTATTTGTTATGAAAT